>JAKTRY010000259.1:0-31408 GCA_030579935.1 Ambrosiozyma cicatricosa | reverse complement strand
GCCAGAGCGCAGAATAATGAGAATGCTGTAACGAATTTCATGTTTGGTATATGTGTATGTGTATACGAGTATATGCTGTTTCAAATAAATGAGCGTTGGGAGTAGTGATGAGTTGAGGCCAAAAAGAAGGGTATATAAATAGACCAGAACAAATGAAGGTAGGTTGGTGGGCGCTAAAGGAAAGGAGGGACTGGATGGGTGTAACTAGAAAGGTGAAGATAGCAACAAACGAAAGGTGGAGTCAAGGATGGAAACTGGGATTTAAACAGGGCAGGAGGAAAAGAGCATGTTTAAATAGGACGTGGAACAAAGCCTTGGTAGCCATGGATAAACCAGGCCAGAAGAGAATTTTGAAAATTGATGATTGAAAGAATTTTGATACTGAGCTTATGTATAGCACGCGTATTTCGGTGAGCCAGATTGGTCCAGATCAGATCGGTATGGTCGAGCTGAATAACAGCAGCCATATAATAATGGATTTGGGACCTGATATCAGAATTCAGAAAACAATAGATCAACACCGCTTCAAAGAGGTGCTATTCTCAAACATCGCACCGGCGCCAATCACTCCAATTTCTGTTTTCCATTGATTCGATTGTTTTTATAGTTCGTCCCTTATCACATATGCAGTCTAAATTTCATCTCTGTTTGTCATCATACTCTAGTTCAATTGCACTATTTTCTAGACGGAACAATTCTGGGACCTGACAGTTTGATAGTTGGGGAGATCATTGATCAAATTCTAGCTCATTGCAACCTTCGAATCATCTTGTTCCTTGTCTGCCTGAACCTGCCTGCCAGGCTCAGGAACACCTCATTGATAAATTTGGGAATGTTCACTCGGCGACAGCTGAGACATTTCAAGGCGTCATATTTGTAAACTCTGTAAACAGTGAATGGTGAAGTGTAAACAGGCCATGCACACAAGCCATGAAAAAGAAATAAAAAAAAGAACAACTCCTTACAAATTTCGAATAATTCGATTCTGCAACAGATCTGAATCTGTGAAAAAATCAAGTTCGTGAGGCGTAATATTTCCCTGATATTGCCACCAGCCACGGCTTACGTCAGCATTGTCTTGTTATCAACGTCGATTTATTGCCTTGATCCCGAGTTTAAGGGGGTGGCGGTGGAGGCACAGCGCTTTATCCATGAACACGGCCGCTGAAAAATGAATCTTGATATTGATATTTTGCTGCCATATAAATTTCAGGATTTATAACGCGCTCGTATATATGCATATATTTCATGTTAATAGATGTGAGTACCGTGATTGTATTAAATTTATTAACGAAAACAAAATATTCAAGATGCATCGAGATCGACAACCTATATGAGAATGAAAATGAATCACCAGATGGTTGTGCGCACATGTGCATTCAACAAACCCCAATATCTAGCAGCGTTCAATTCTTAATTTATTCACACATGGGTTTCTATTTCAATCTGGAGGAACATATAATACGAAACTATATACTGTTTAATTTTAGATATTCCATCAACATTAATTAAATTAAGAACATGTGTGAGCAACTAATTCCTTATGAATTTTGATAATTAAATTTGCAACTCATTTAAAGTTAATTAGCTATATTTATCTACAACTCCAACACCGCCAGACGCTGCAGTATATAAATTTGAACTGCATGTATATAGTAAATACCCAAATGAGGTAAATTAAATGCAATTTAACCTTGTGTTGAATATATATAGTTGTCATGGTAAAAGTTGTGTGCGAAGTCGAAGTAAAAATTAAAATTGTGAGAAAAAGAAATGGTCATCCATGCTCAGAGCTGCCATGATTGATATTAATCTCCTCTTGCCGTGAGCAACAAATTCATCCATGGCCAGCTATAGAGCTATTAGTTAAGTGAACATACGTGGAATCTAAATGTACCCCTCTTGGAGGAATGATTTCCTACGATGAATCATTAATTTTGTTGTTTAAAGAGCTACCAACATTTAAAAATTGTAGATTAATCGATCAACAATTAACATTTATAGATCGATGCACCGAAGAGACAACATTTTATATCCGAGCAACTATATGCGCTTTAGATCAGCGACGATCTCGGGCTTTACTCCTGCTGACACGGGAACATCTGTCAATTATTAAAATTCTAACATGCAGGCGACACATGTTTTTATTGTTGTTCACGCAGGCACGCACCTTGTTGTAAGCAAAAAAAAAACCACAGTTGATTGCCAGCACTGCTCGATCTATATCTCTTGCTGAAGAGTTTAGCTAGCTTGTAAATGAAATCAACTCATTGTACTAGTTTTCTTATAGATTTTGTTGAAGTAATCTGGGTTGAAGAGAATTCAATAAATTGTATAATCGGATGATTGTTGGTTATTTTCAATTAAGTACCAATTGGGTTATCTGAAAATTGTGTTCTGTCTGGAATGACTTCGAATGACCGGTCGTCATAGCCGGAAATTATTGTCACTCTAGAGCCCAATCAACTCCTGTCATTTATAGCTATAGCTTGTTCAATGTTGTGAAATTGGGCTACTAGACCGAGGACAAATAAATTTGGTTGTAAGATCGTTCGAAATTAGTTCAAAAGTTGAGTAAAATGTGGACTACTTGAATTATAGTTCATCTGCAAGGAAAATATTTGAAAGGATTGAATGTGATGGTGGGTGTAACTTCTGTTGGACATCTATCCCTTCAGAGGTCTAGAGGAAAGTGGATATAAATGAGGGATTTGTGGTCATAAAATATTGAGTTTTGGTTGTCAAGAAAAAAAAGGTAGTAGTTGTAACTTGTGGCAGTGTGTGGCGAAGCACAATTTTACTTTGACTCGGCCAGCAATTGAAACTCTAACTGTATCAACAATTCAACGATGGTATTAATTACCATGAAGAAAACTGTCAAGGTTAATTTAACAAACCAATAAGTACATTCTAGCCACAGAATGTTACTACCAAGTCATATACACAGTGAATGTCTCGTTCGAGTCTAGTTTTAATGAAATATATAGGTGGTTTAGATCAACTATAAACGAAGAAAAGCAATTATAACATGGAAAAAAAGACAGAAAATTGCATCAAGAACAATCACAAAAAGCAGAAAGAAAAAACAAGGCAGCTAGCAAAGATCCATCCAAACCCGATAAAAGGAGAATCCATCAAAAGATCCAGGCACCAGCACAAAGTGATCAAAATAATGTCCAGAACAATATGTAACATCTAGATTTAAGATCAGTTTGATCAACATCAACCATCCAGTAACTTCAGCACTTGAGAAACCAACAACTAACAATTTTTAAATGGAACAACTGAGTCAAGTCGATTTGGATGGTATTTTGATACACATAATTATTCTAGAAACAGACGAATTCAGATCCGGGGCGGTCACCGATAGACCGGATCGTCGTATATATTACAACCGAGCAGCTTATTGTTGTTATAGCAGATGTGGATATATTAACATGACTTTCTATTTTTCTATTGAATGAAACGACAATTCTTTTTTTTAGTTTTTGATAATTGGTGATTGGGTAAATTTTGGATTAATTCATTGCTTTCCTATTGAAGACAGTTGATCTAGCTGGACCCAAGTAACTGTGATTTTTGTTGAAATTACATCATATGTATTCAGTATCTGGATTCTGGCATTAAATTTCTATCTGGGGCAATGAAAATAGATGATTGTGAATTGAAGGTTGCTTATATTGATGAGTTTTACAAGTCATTTTGGATTTGTTGAATCTGAGTTATTTCTCCTGGCAAGCTTCATGATTGATCATATGGTGTCTGTTTCAATGGGTGGGTTTTCTGGTTTTCAAAAATCCACTGACGGTGAACCAACTCCAATACTGCTTGTTCTGACTCTTTGCAGCTTCCTCCTCTTCCTTCATCTTCTTTTTAGCAGCTTCAATCTGTTCCTTTTCCTTCATAGCAGCATTCATCGTTATTTTCAAGGTAACAGCTCTTTTCTTATGAATTGAATTCTCTCTCTTTATCTTACACTGTAACTTGGCTTTGGCAGCTGCTTGTTTCTCAACCTCCAATTCTCTCAGACACAGTCTGTTGTATCTTCTGATCTGTTTTCTTCTGCAATAACTGGCAATTTGTTGTTTCGCAGTCACTTTTTCTGCATCAACAACCAACTTGGCCAACACACAACCTGCTTCAACAGCCTCTTCAAAGGACTCATAACCGAGCTTTAAAGTCATCAATGCGTTAATGGTATCAACCAGAGCTTGTTGGGAAATCTTTCTGTACACACAGTCATTGGATTCCAGATAATGGAAAACATCACCAACTTGAGCACTTAAGTTTTTTGAATCACGGTCTTTGAATTCCTCTTCCACGTCAATATACATGTTTTGAGCATCTGGAGTATCGATGGTTTTCAAATGTTCGTTGTTCAGTTTGGCATTTTTTGATCTATAGTATCTGTAGATAACTTCATTTTTGGTCATGAATGGTAGCATTTTGGTTGTGGATTTGTTGAATCTAGCATCTTCGGTTTTAGTATCTGGAGTGAATTGAACTGTTTTCAAAGTCTTGATTGCGTTTGATTTGGATTCTGAATGGGTCTTCAAAACAGACTTATAAGAGGTAGACATTTTGTAACTGGTAGAATAGATGAAGATATTAAAAGGATGTGAAAAGTTTGGTTTGATGTGGTCTGAATGACAATTGACTAAGTATTTGTTGCTGGTTAGATGGTTGAAGAAAAGAAAGTGGCTGGAAAGTTGGGAAACCATTTAGATGGATCTGATCTTCATTTTATACTCATGTTCTGTCCTGTTCTGGTATCATATACTCGAATATTTGTTCTGTTCTGTTGTGCATGCAGTATTTGATATTGATGATCAATTTATATTGAAATGTAGCAGTAAACCTTCATGTTGATAAATTAGCTGTTTGCACACGAGCGGGTATTTAATTGCAAACCCATATGTATGTGTGATAAGTTTCTGTACTGATGCTAATATATTGAATTCTTATTAAGAATCGTTGACCATCAAATATCTATATTAGGAATGTGGTAAGGGAGTTGAATATGAATCCACAATATATAGTGAAAGAGTGTCAACATGAAGAGAGAGCTAAATAACGCACAATTTGCTATTGACACGGTGATACTGCCAAGCGACGTCAGAATTCGTCGATCGACCTAATAAACCAGACTTTATAGGTAAGTAAAAGTGGCCAGCTGTATCCCCAATTTCTTTTGGATTATATGGATAGCTAGAGATGATACTATTGTAAACTGTAAGTTATATTAGCTTGAAGTAATGTTGGACTTGTTCTTAGCAACAATTTATTGAATTTTGTGAAGCCGGTTTCAGGAGATGAATCATGGAAAAACAGCATGCACATTGCAGGCTTACCAGTGTTACGCGTTCGAAACCTGAGAAGAATCAGGGATCTGAATGACACGAATCACCAAAACATCCATGACAACTCATAGAAACCGAACAATACTTCAGTCCATACAAATGAAATGTCGTCTTCCCAAGAGTCCTTAGGCGTATCACCATCAAAAAGCAAAACAGGATTTGACACAATACAAACAGGATTTGCCAAAGTCAACCCAGTGTTTTCCAACAAACCTCTACTTTTCATCATCATATTGATCATCAGAACAATAAATGCCCTAACAACACACACATTCTTCCAACCGGATGAATTCTATCAAGCTTTAGAACCAGCATACTACAAAATCTGGGGAAATGGTTATCTCACATGGGAATGGGAACATGGCCTACGTTCATTCACCCATCCGTTACTATACTCTGGAATCTATGCCATCATCGACAAATTCCAATTGTCACATGGGTTCGTCATTAACTTGCCTAAAGTTTTTAATGCTCTCACTTGTGCCATTGGTGAATTTTTCCTTTATCGATTGATTTTCAAGATTAGTAAAGACTCAGTTGTGGCTAAGTTGACATTGATTTTGAGTCTCTGTTGTACTTTCAACTGGTTTTGCTTTACCCGGTCATTTGCCAATTGTTTAGAATTGAATTTGACTATTGTTGGATTGTTCTATTTACCATTTGCTGAGCTTACTTCGTCTTTCAAGTTCTGTGTTGCGTTGGCATTGGCTGGTTTTTCATGTGTCATCCGCCCTACCAGTGTTGTCATGTGGGCTTATTTCGGTGCCCTATTGTTTCTTCAGTCTCGTCATAGGATCAAGATTGTCATTTTGGGTGCCTTGATGAGCTCATTTGTCGTTGGAGTTGATTCTGCTATCAACTTCTTATTTTATCATGTTTGGGATTGGCCAATGCTTAAATTTCTCGATTTTAATTTCACCAAAAGTCTTTCGTCTTTCTATGGTGTTTCAAGAGTTGATTTCTATTTCGATCAAGCCATTCCTATTCTTTTGACTACTTATTTGCCTCTATTTTTTATTGGAGTTGTCAAAACTAGAACTAAGTTGTTGAAATACAAACTGCTTATTCTATTCTATTGTTTGATTTTCACTCTCATTCAACATAAAGAGTTCAGATTCATCTATCCTTTGATGCCATTCTTACTTTTATTTTCAGCTTTTGGCTTGCTACATCTTTCGAAATCACTTTCTTGCAATGTTTTGAAGCTCATAATTACAGCAATCTTGCTTGTCAATGGTACAATGTCATATTACCTCACAACATATCATGAAAGTGGAGTTATCAAGGTCACTGAAATTTTGCGTGATCAAATTCTTTCGGATTTTTCATCAGCACACAAAGAGATTGAAGTTGGATTCTTAACCCCTTGTCACTCGACACCATACCAATCTTACTTTGACTTACCATCTGATGTTTCCAACATTTGGTTTTTAACTTGTGAGCCTCCTCTTCATTTGAACTCGATTGATGAGTTGGACAACTACATGGATGAATCTGATTTATTCTATGACGATCCAATTGGTTTCCTCAATGCTAACTTTGTCAACCAGACTGGTAAGTTTATCCGTGATTGGCCTGACTATTTGGTGATTTTTGAACACATATATTCGACGTTGAATGATTTCATTGTTGATCAAGGTTATCATGTGAATCAAACGTTGTTCAATACTGTTGCTCACTGGGATTACAGAAGAGCTGGTGATTTGATTATATACGCCAGAGATCTGAAAAGTAATGATGATCCGAATACAGTTTGATTCTACAAACTCAAAAAATTCTTTTCTATACGTTTCATTAAATAATTACAAGTACTAATTCATGAAATTTTTATTATGCAATATGTACAGGTGTATATATTCTCAAGCGCTCCATCTATCAGCTGAAGCTTCACTAGCCTGCTGGTTTCGTTTCAACTCACTCACTATTTGTTCCACTTTTGACAACTTCTCTTTTCTAACACGAGCAAACTTAATTTTATTCTCCTCTGGAAAGTTATCGTAGATATCCCAAGCCTCTTCATATTCCCTTTTCAAAAACAAAATATCAAACTTACCAACAAAGCAATCAAAATCACCAACTTGACAACCTAAATCAAACCAACATTCGGCCTTTCTCACGTCTTTAAAGTAATTTAACTCTAAGAACCCCAAATTCTTGAACGATTCCAAAAATCCAGAACTGGAACTCAACTCAAAATGATATCTAGCACGAATTGGATCTAGCTCATTCAAAACACCCAAGTAGAAATGCGACTGAGCACATTTCTGCACAGGTGCCAAAGCAATAGATTTTTCAAACAAAACTTTAGACTGTCTGAGCAACTTCTGAGAAAACATGATCACACCTAGAATCTGATAAACTTGAGAAGCCAACAACGAGTCCTTATCAAAACTCAAAAACTTCGTGTAATTGGAGATTGCCTCTGTGTGTTTTCCTTCATTGAACTGATAATCAGCGAGCATCTTAAACACCAAAGGATGTTTCAACTCCACGAGCTTATCAATGAAATCTTGAGCAGCCTTTTGATCTTCTTTCGTAAACTCATTGTTCTCTTTGTCTTTCAAAGCACGGAATGAAAGAATAGTTAATGCGTCTCTGTTCCCCATCTCTGCTGATTTTTCAATCAATTCATCTTCAAGCTTAATCAAGTACTTGTTAGACGTGTGTGTTCGTGAACGGATCTCAGCGAGTATTTTTTGGAATAGGAGTAAGTCTGAACCAGCCACTTTCTTGGGTAGTGTGTATTCGTCAGGTTCTGCTTTTTGAAGGTTTTCATATATTGGTTCTATTGTTTTGATGTATTTTGCATAGGATAGTCTGGCGTCAAAGTCAAAGAGAAGTCTGTTGATAGCTCTTTTCGATGGTAGAATGTCCATCAAGAGTGGGAATGGCTTGACTCCGGTGGCTCTTGTTGCTGCATTAGTTGCTGATGAGTAAGATCGTATAAAGTTTCTTGATAGCATTTTGTTGTGTTGTGTGTTATTATTGTTTAGATTGTCAGCATTCTATTGAACACAGGTGACGTCCACAAACATGCCAAAGACTAAGTCTTGGCTCCTTGAGTCTTGAGTCTTGACTCTTGATTGACGCACCAGCTTGAAGAAAAAAGTTTGCAAGTTTCTACGATCTATCCACTACTATAGTCTCTATCCACCCCAACTCATAGTTTTTTATCAAGCACTCATGTCATCACAAACTTTCAAATCACAATCACTATCCATGTTTCAATTCAAAACATATGGAAAACTTTATTTTTGACGAACTCAATATTTGAGAAACCATAACAGAAAGAAAGATTATGTTTTGCATACAAGCTCATTTCGTGCGAACTACAATTTTCATAAAGATTTTGACCTTTAAAATCCTGATTTTTGAATAGTTGGGATCCATGACGTCCATAGAACAACCATTTTTATCTTCATCCATCCCTAATGATCCAACTTTGGAACTGACAAGGGGATCTGGTTGACAATTCTCACCACAACCACAGGCAAATAATACGTTCCCAATTGGTTATGTTTCACTGGTCACATCCATGATTTACCCAAGAGTCACCAGTTCATGAAATGTCAATTGGGATTTATATGATTCATTTGCTGTTACTAATATTGGTATAAACCAATGATGTCTCGTGCCAGCACTTGTTTTCTTCACCGAACGGGTAAATGAAAGCCCCAAATTACGACCAGAGGACATGCAAACCCAAAGAACACAATAGTTTACTCAGAGCCCAGATCCAGAGTTCAATTTGAGATCGTCAATTTTCGGAATTACACTTCACAATCACCAATCAGTACTGTTATGCTTCAGTATATCATCAATTTGTCACTAGGTTGCCTCTTAGAATACTTAAATTCAGTCAACGGGGTCACCTTTTTTTCATTTTTTGAACTTGTTAAAAGTGGTTACCATTTGTTATTCAGTGGAGTTACCTCTCAGCATATTCAAAGATCATCACAATACATGAACCAATCAACATCATCGTTTACAATAATATTGGTTCTGCTTGTTGAAGTCATTTTCTTCTCAAACGCAAGCTATGGTTTATCCACAACATTATCCACAACATTATCCACAACATTATCCACAACAGTGACAAGTGAGGAAGTGATTAATGTCACCAAGACTGTTGAAAAACGTGATGATGTTGTTTCTACTCCCACTTCTGTGTCTGAATTACTTGCCGACGGTTTATCATCATCAGCAAGAAACACCAGATCAAAAAATGAGGCATCATCAAAAGCCGTGAATTCAAAACCCAGTCCATCTCCCACGAGCTTTTCCATTCAACAATCCCATGTGAATAAGGTAGATGTAATTTATTGGGCATCTTTTGGTGCTTTGGTTGATTTTTTGGATTCTTTGGGTTTGCAAACCACAGATAGCGTTCTTTTGAATGATACAAGTCTTTCGGACGCTATTTATTCTGCTAATGCAATTGGCAACAATTCAATACTGTAAGTGAGATTGTTGACAATATTGGTACAGTTGATGATGTAACAGGATCTCTCTACAATTACTACATTTCCATTCATGAAATGCTTCCAAGTGATTGTCAGTAAGCGGTTGATTTGCTAGTGACACAATACTACTCTGAAATAGCAGCGTCACCTTCTTCAGATTCAAACACCACTCCTATCCCTCAACAATGGTCCGATTTTTTCAATTTCGAAATTTGTCACAACCTGTTTCTCACCAGTAACATTGTTCCATGGCAAGAATACGCAGCATTTCTTCAAACCTACTCAAATAGTGAACTTGTGAGGCAATTAAATTCTGCATTCTCTGGTATTTTCCCCGATTACACCGATTTCAGCTATGGTGCTTGTACTTCAGTTATGTCATTTCTCGATATTTTCCCTTGGAAAGACGCTATATCATCCAAAGCCTGTGACTATTTGTCTGTTAACCAATATTCAACTTTTATATACGGTGATATAACCTTAACCCGGCCTCCTGAATACAACATCACTTTATCTGTCTCCAATGACAACCCAATCACTGAGACCACGTATTACCCATTCAAACTGGTTTTTGAAACAGTATTTCATCTAGCCCGTTTTTTGCCTTATGGAGCCATTGACCAGTCAGCCACCCTTAAGATAGATACAATCACTACCTCTATGACATTGACAACCACATTGAATCAAACAAGAACTATATCAGAAGGACGTGCTGTCCAGGAATGGGAGACAACAAGATCAATCACTACAAGCTTAAAACCATTAACTACATGTGGAGCTGAAGCTTTAATTCATAACTTCAGAGATGACTATTTGAACTACTCCAGTTTCCTCCGTCAAAATTCTGATGAGCCTATTGTTACAAGCTATACTATTTTCATTTCTAGCTATTCGGAGAACTCAAAAGCCACTGGTGATCCGTTGATTTTCGCAGACTACTTGGACAGAACTTTCAATCTGATATTTGTATTACCCTCAGACAAGAAACACGTGATTGATGAGATGGGATATTGTTATTTACAAACGATGTTGATTTCAAATAATGGCTCTGATAATATGGTGTACACTGCTGTTTATGAGTGGATGTTCCATGACTTGTTTGGCATGGGAAGTGGATTAAATTATTTGACTTCCTCCACTGACGAAAATTCACAGATTTAAGAACCCACTATAACTGCAGACATTGATAACGGTCCTTTGTTACACCCTGTGTTTCCCACATTTGTGGATAGTTCTGAATCTACGAGGTTTGGAATTACTATCTCAGAAAATTGAATGAACATTATCTTTGACATTGAATATTTTTGTGTGTACTTTTAGTGTACTAAATCGATATATGATATGATCATATATCTATTTCAAGTCTGCGTGGTCAACTCATGCTTGTTCACGGAATTGGGGACTTGTGTGGATTCGGGAATCAATAAGTTCATTCTTATTGCAAGCTAAGCACGGGCTACAATCTTCTACTAAGCTCGGTTAAATGAAGCGATATTTGAAGACAGAAGTTGAAGTTAAGCATACAATATTGCTTATAACGGTTAATGCAAAATTATGTTAACTTGAGCCTGGTTTCCTTAAGGGTTCATGAAATGCAAATGATGCGCAGGAACTGTTACTTTTAGTCCATTCTTGGAAAACAGAATGAGCCAGTGTTGGTCTATAGTCCATAAATATTTGAGACAAATGGAGATCTGATTGGACAATTTGAAAATGAGTCACTAAATGGGGGTCTGCTCTTTATAACAATTCTATCAAGTTGTCAGAACATGTTATTAAAAGAAGAATATCTGTCACAGTGCATGAGAGCTAGAGATCTGGGATGCAATACAGTTCATCTTGTCAATAATCGTTTTCAATCACAAGAATCGTACCACACACAACAGCTTCGTCACACCGTTGGGCAATCATATTGTGGTTTGGCCACAGGTTTCTTGGTTTTGTTGAAGCCACTCTCCAATTTGAACTTCCAACCATGACACCAACAACAACAGATATAATACCAGAGATTACAGAGTCTTCAATTATTCACGCTAGCGCCAATGAATCCAATGAACAGTTCATGGATAAACGTGGTTATGTTGAGTTGTTATATCATTCCAGGACAAGAGACACCAGAAGTTTATCAATGACTAATAGCATAGCGTCGCATTGGGCCACAATGAGAGCTTTAGATGAAAATGCTATGTATGTTATTTACGTTATCACAGGCCCATATGCCCAATCAGTAGTTGAAGAATATAACTCATTGGCACTTTCTCTCAATGGAACACTTGTTGGACTCCCAATGTTACTTGACTCATCACTTTCCACAACTGTTTCCAAAGTTTTGATGTCAATTCTCTCCATTGCCCCTGACTCGTTTCAAACCACTTTGAATAGCTCTATTTCCAGCTATTATTACTGAGTTTGTGGATTACGGAGCTTATTTGCTAACTGTAGTAACAGAAAACAACAATATAACTGTGCCTATAGGTGCAGAGGATCCCAATATAGCTCCTTCAACTTCAATATCCGCTTGGAATTCAGAATTTGAAAAATATGCTATGTGTAATGCCGTTTATTCAGATATGGCGACTAGTCCATACAACTACATTCTCTTGGCTGAATCTGATTCTAGGAATACGTTATTTTTAAGGCGGAGTGATTTGTTGACGGCCTATTCTAGATTTCAGAATGAGACTGAACATAGAGCCACCATTTGTAACACATTGACTAGAGCTGAATCCTTAGTTGAGAGTCTGACTCTTATCCCTTCTTCTTACCTACTTGTTGGATCATCCACTGTTTTGCCTTATGATACATCTGTTACTAGTTTAACTGATGCAAACTCATCTGTGGTGGTTGCCAACTATTATTCTTTTCTCATTTCATATCCTGTGACCTCATATCTTTTTGCGACTAATGGTTTTGGTACTTTTACTCTTCCTTCAACATACTGGACAACTTTCACAACAACAGCATCTAATGAAACAACAATTTTTCAAGGAGGTAGTGGGCAGAACTCATTGTACCATACTACAATGATGACTCCGAACATAACGAGACGAGTGAATTATGGAGTCAGTGCCTTGGTTTATGATTATTTCAATGAACCCCAGTCATTCAATAATTTTGTGAACAGTAATTTGAACGAAACCTGTGTGAAAAAATACAAAAATCTCATTCAAAGCTTCACTGCAACAAACATCAAAGAAAATGCTCAAGATTATCAAAGAGTTTATGTTGGATTTTATAACTTCATCTTCCAAAACCAAGCTGACCGTTTAGTGAAACTTCTTGACTACATGGGTTATTGCTATATGGAACGTAAGACAAATTCAGGAGTACCTTTTACAATGAGTGATTACACTACTAGTTTACCGGGTACTAAATTGTTCACCGATGTGTTTTCATTTGGTTTAGATGAAGGATATATCTGTTTCTCAACTTCAACAGGTGAAGATAGCTCAACTATCATGTCAGATTTTTGCCCAATTCTTCGTAATACTAAGTTCATGTTCTCTAATTACATTGATGACGGCGTGACAGAGATAACTACAGAATACTATGTTGCATCAACCATTAGTATTTCGAATGCAGGTATAGAACAGCCAGGAGGGGATGGAGGATATGTAGTAAGTGCTTCGGCTACCCAATATTCATATACTATTGAATGTTAATATAATACGTTTAAGTTTTAGTTCTGGTGCATCTGGCATCATGCTCAAGATTGTGATTTTGTATATGATGGTTCCATTAAATTTACTATATTTGTACTCGATATATACACCTTTTAATTGGCTTATAATTTGGCCGTTAAATCCTAAGCAGTGTGATAATTCTTGATTTGAAAATCTCATGTGATATAGAGCTTGGAAGTATATGTTTCAACTTCCAACTTTCTGTCAATTTTTCTGGTATAGGTCAGTTGAACAAGGTATTGGCCAGGTCATTGAAGCTATCTTTGCCAACCATGCTGTTGTTTCTCCCTCTTTTTTTGAAACTTTTGAATCACTATTCAACTTATGGCTAATCAATCACCCTTATAACTTACGTTGTTATAATTTATGTTGCTCAATTTCTACCATGAGTTTTGGGACAATTCGTCGTGACTCTTAGAGTCTGAGTCTTGTTTGGCATACGTGAACATTTTGAATTGTAAAAATCTTTGAAATCATTTTACTCTTTGCCAGAACATGGAGAGTTCTGAGCCAATATCACATTTTGAATACAATACTGTTCCTGTAATTCAACGTTTTGAAATTGGTACTTTAGTGTTTCAATTCAAATGAACAATTCGGTGAGTCAGCGAGCAGAACTCAGTTGGGTTGAGTTCAGTTACTCCACTGTTGATGTTTTTGATATGATATGTCATTTTGTAGTGATGAGTTAATCTTGGGTCCTGGTTGTTCAGTATTCTGATTGATCTACCCTGGCTTCAGTGGGGTGACCTAAAGCAAGTTGGAGCCAGTCTTCTTTTGTCTTTAGTCTCCAAATGGACAAATTTTGAGTTGGCCGGTGATCGGAGTCAAAGGTTCACTGCGTAAAAAATCAGCAGAGTATTCTATCAGGAGGAGTCGGAAGACATGCTGAAATTCAACTAATAACGACTTTAAAACAATCCAACACCAAGTAACTCAGGATAAGAGGCAAAATATACAACATACAGCATACCCACAACAAAGAGTATCATTACTGAAATATAAAAAAACTCTAAGAAACACCACCAAAGTCATACAGTTCGATGGAAACCCCTCTCCTGAAACGACAGAAACTCAAACACAACATGGATGACGGCAAAGACAAAGACAAGGGCCTTCAGAAATTCACAGAAATACTGAAGAATCTTCCTATGGAACTCATAACAAGAATTGGTGCTGAGTTCCTTTCAAGCGAGTTTCATCTCAAAGAATTGCTCATGATGACTTGTGCCGATAACACTTTGGACTCGATGATTTTGCAGATTTTCAAGACTGGACAGTTGGAATATAAGAAGTTTGACGTACATGAAGGTTTTACCATGTCACACGTTGATGGATGGATTATGTATCCAAATTTTGCCTACGAACAATTGTTGAAATTTGTGAAGAAATATGACCTACATTTTGACAACGTTTCGGTTCACTTAGATGCATTCTATTCTTTAAAATCCAAAGGTCTGAAAGTTCCACGACTACTAATTGAATACACTTCTGGAGTCATACTATCCATTAATGATCTACCACAGGTACCAGCAAAAAACATTCCGTTTATGTCCAAAGTGACTGAGTTACGTTTATGCTTGACCAATGAGCATACCGATCAAGAAAAATTTGATTTCGATTATTTGGAAAAGGCAACCCATCTCACTAGTTTTATACTAGAGTGTATACCTGAAACCCTTTTTGTGAGGTTCCGTGGATTTATTTATCAATTATCACAAGAGCAAGAAACATTGAAATATTTCAACTTGATTCTATATGTTCCACACGCACCTGATTTTGAACTTGGTCAAGAAACCATTTTTTGGGTACAAATGTGTGCATCAATAGACTTGCAAACTGATTTTGCTCTTCATTTTAATAATGCTAATTTAGACATGGATCGTGCTGATTTCTTTGGACAGTTCTATGAAGTATTATGGAAAGCTGTGAAAGACGACTGTGTATATTTGGATTTGCTGCAAGGGTCCGGCAACAACCCCTTGACTTCCTTTCCAAAACTGAAATCCTTAAATTTGATGGTGAATGAATACTTACAAACTTGTTCTTCTGATAGAATTGAGGAATTGAATGTTGGTGTCACTGAGCATCTGACACGAACCATATGGTTTATCGGTATGAAAAAGCTTCACAAGTTGAAACTTCATGACTGTGACCTTGAATCGATAATAATGCCACCATGGGTTCAGCACCTCGAGTTGAGTTATGTTACTTTGGAACAACAAACTATTGCACCACGTTGGTTGAAAACATTGAAGATACGTTGTGGGAAAGAGATGCCTCCGTTGCTATGTTTACACATGGATCATCTTCAGAAATGTTCCATTGAAGTTGGGGATATAACTATCACATCTTTGAACACGTTCTTTGCCCAATTGCCAGAGTGCATTACCAAGTTGGAGTTTTCAGCTTCAAACAAATTTCAATGGGATAGTTTCGAAAATCTACAATTTTTTTCACAAATTGAAGAGCTATCAATTAGTCGACCAGAAAATCTATCCTGCCCATTTGAAGTGCATAAACTCTTTGGCCCAAATGTCAAAAAACTACGTCTTGACGTGGGGAGAAACTTCAATGAGACTGCGGTAATACCTCATCAAGTGGAAAAGTTTGAATTCATATTCAATGAGTCTAGAGACTACTGCCAGTTGTTGAATCTCCTGTGTTTTTGGAAAAATCTGCATTCATTGACGATCAAAAGTCGTAGAATGATTTTTGACCTGAGAGGCTTGAAAATTGATAAATTGTTCCATTTGAATCTCATCCATATTTCAAGCCCGCAGGCGTTTCTTAGTCTGATGTCACGTTCCACATTAAACGACAATGTCATCAAGATAATCTTTAGCTCAATTCCTGACTCTTTAAAACAATTTGAATTTTCCATTGAGAAGCCTGAAGAGAAGCCTGGGGATCAAAGAAATGGGCGGAAAGCTCCCGAAAAGATGGGAATGTATGTTACTTATATGTTCCCAATGGTTTACCTTCCAAAATTTATGAAATATGACGCTTATGAGACTATGAAATCATTTGTTTCCACTACCTAGCGCTTTTAATTATTTGTTCTCCGGTTTGTTTTCGTTTGCACAAAATGCTTTGTTTTTTATGAGCCTATATATACCTACGTACCGTAACGTTGATCTTTTCTATTATATGTGAATAATATTGCAAATAAGTTATATTTATAAATGAATAGTTATAATGTGCAACATATCACTAAAGAGCTCATGTCAACACCTTTTTGAATTGCCTTCTGTCACTGGTGCGGCGAGTCAGAGAAATCGGTCTCGGAACTTGGTAGAACATGTGGACACGCTTATAGAACGCAGAACACAGTGTGCCATCATCATCGTCCAATTAATGTTTGTACCGTGTAAATTGAAACAACCATTAAGTCACAAAACAAACCCCAAGACCATAATAATACTGGAATGAACAACAAAAAACGAACAGTCCAACTCCAACAAGAAGAACCACAGTCGTTCACAACAACATCACGCACAAACACAAACATGACAGATGCCTCAACAACGACAACAGCAGGTGCAGTTCATCCAATTGAACTCACGGTACAGTCTGTGCTGGAGACACCATTGGAGTTATTAAACTTGAATCTGAACTCGTTGGATGAGACTCAGTTGATTTTGACTGCTATTTTGAAAAGATTGGACTCTAAGATCTTACAAATCCAAGATAATATCTTTGATGATGGGTCCAGTTCCACTCCCAATGATGACAGAAATGCTACAGTTGCTGGTGATGATGACAATTCTAAAAATAAAGGAAGAAGGAGATTTAGTGGTTTCGAGGATTTACAAGATGAGCTTGGTTTGGAGGAAGAGGATGAGAGGGTGGATTTGAGTGATTACTTAAACCGTATCAGCCATTTGAAAGAAACTTTGGAGGGCGTTAATGGAAAGTTAGATAAAGTTGATAAGAGAGTCGATAAGATTATCAACAATTTGAACTTGGATTGAGAGATTGATTAAATTTACTCTTTGTAAGTTACTTTGCTATATATCTTTACAACAAAAAATCTATTGAGGAAGAGAAGTGGTATAATGTATCATAAACAAGACTTTTAGCTAAATGATGAACAAAAAAACAATGAAAAAAAAGAAAAGAAAAGTATGATTAAGAACAAGTCAAGCTCTTACTCATTAGTTTTTGTACAATGGCACATGAGAAACTGTGAGATCTTAGTTAGCGAGTCTTAACAACCAGTAAGGGTAACCCAATTGTTTCTTTTGGAAACAGACAACAAGGTAGGAATAAAGCAAGTAGACAACAACATTAGCAACCAAGACAGCAGCTATCTTAGCCTTTTCGTTTTTCCAAGCAGGAAGTTTCTCCAACAAAGCAATCATGATAATAGTCAATGAACCATACAAGACGGAAATGATTTGAGTTTCAGCACCATATTGTTGTTGATGACCAGGTTGGAAATACGTTCTCTCACCATTTTTCTCGGTCTTGAAATAATGAGTGCCTCTAATGACATTGAACATGTAACCAGCAGTGAACAGTACACAAAAGACAATTGAGAATCCTTGCCAACCTCTCTTGTTCACAAGAAGAGTACTTAGCTTGTCTCTCTTCTTGAAAAACACAACACTGGCAAAAGCCAAGGCAGCTCCTGTGATTGAGGCAGATTTGTAGTCGACTCTCTCAATTGGGGCGAACAAAGCAGGATTGGTCTTCACTGCATCTAATGTCCAAGCGGTCAGTGATAGAGCGTCGGTAAAAGGATACTCCCCTGTTGGAACTTTGGAATCCTTGATAGCTGCACGAGGAGCATAATGGAATATTCTTGGAACATTGTTTAGACCAAGAGACATGTAGAACTTTTGACCATCACTGAAATCGGAGGTTGCAATAATCAATTTTTCTTCGGTGTCTCTTAAACCTTTAGACTGCAAGTTTTCCATGAAAGAATTTGCAAATAGTTCGTACATTGGTTGGAACTGAGCACATAGAGAACAACCAATAGCTGGTGATGTAGCCGTTAAAAGAAGAATCAAATGGAAATCTTCATTTTTCATGTATTTTCTGAAATTTGAATCATCAATCTTGAGAACTTTGGAACCAGCTTTCTTCACGAGATCGTTATACTTGATCGCACTCACTGATTGGAGCAGCAATTGAAGGAAAAACACCAAATTGAGAAGCTTCATGCCTGATCTGTTGACGTTGTCTTTTCTTCGTGTGTAGTTGTTGTTCTGCTACCAACCAAACTCAAAAACTCATGTAGTTTCACAACATTGAACAAGATACGGCAAGTTCAACTTCATCCTCAAGCGAATGAACACGTTACGGATGTATCAGCCTCATATTACATGGGATGTGTGGCTGGTGAAGATTAGTGCCTGAGCCGCAGTTTTCCACATAGTATCCCGGTTACGAGCCCTGAACTCTGTCCTGCAGGCCCACCAGAAAGCGCCGCGCAAAACATCAACGTCAGACAGAATCTGAGAAGCATCAGGACCAGAGAGAGAATCAAAATGAGTCTCAAAGACCATCTCGAAACATTTAACAAGGTACTTTGGTGAAAAGTGACACAAGAAATACATTGAAATCCACCTATTTGCATCTTTTTCAGAGGCATCACCAATAACAACAGCTTCCTGATAGGACCACCATGCCAATTAGAACATTAGAGCATTTCCTGTTCGACGTGAAATGTGTGCCATACGCACCTTTGGATGTATTGAAAAATGCCACCATTGGTATCGAAATGGAACATTACATCTCAAGATTGATCCCAGCTAGAAGAGAACCAAATTTGGAAGCTATTGCCGGGTTTTCAGCCAATTTGACTCGTTTGATAGAGGCTGACTTGCAACATTTTAAAGAGTTCAACATTACTCCATTGTTTGTGTTTAGTGGTTTAAGAACTGCCATCCAGTATGAATATTTGGAACAACCAGAGATCTTACCTCATGAAAGACACATGAAAAGAGTCTGGGAAGACAAGTTGAATAATAATGGTCTGTATGGTGGTCATGATGGCCGTGGTTCAAGTGGTGACATTCCATTCAGAGATAGTAATACTCCTCTTGATGTCAGATCCATTATGCCTCAATTGATGCAGTTGTTTAGTGCTCATGATGTCGATTACATTATCGCCCCTTATTCTGCTTGGTGTCAATTGCAATACTTGTTGAAAGAAAAGGTTGTGAACTGTGTATATGGTTCCACTGATGGTTTATTATTGGAGGGTGTTGACAAGTTTATCTTCAACTTTGAATATGACAACAATAAACAATTCAAATATATGGACCGTTCCTATGTTTTGAACAAGCTGAATGTCAACTTCAAGCAGTTCAAAGAGATTTCCATGTGTGTTTCCAATGGATTTCAACCATTTGTTTTGAACATTTTCCCTCACATTCAATCACAACAAACTTTCCCATCACTGCACGAATTTGTTGGAACAGGAGGTTCAATTTACAACGTTTTGTTACAATTACAGAATGGTTCTGGAGCCAGTGGTACATCCGACAGACTATTGATGGAACGTTTCCAAAAAGGTTGTGCATCAATTGACTTTATGCCAGTTATGAAACTAAGTGGTCGTGTTGAGCCAATTAACTTTGATTCCTCCAGCTCCTCATTCTTATCAAGTACCGCTCCTTTGGCTAATGTTGGTACACCAACTGCTCAACATTCTGAACCAGCTACAAATAACAACGCCCATAAGAGAGATGTGAATGTCAAAAGAATACCAAATGACTTGCATACTTTCATTGGTCAAAGGCTACCAGATGAGTTATTTTTCTACCAATCCATTGGATTATATGCTTTCGAACTATGTGAAGTGTTAGTGCACGACAACGAAGTTGAGAGAACACCATCAGATATGTCCGTTACACCATTATACGAACACTACATTGAAAGCTCATTGGAAGTCAAGGGCAAGGCTTTGAACTTGTTGGCCAATTCTTTAAACAGATACTATCAATTCAAGAAACTTCATTTGACAACATATTTCAAACAAGCCGAGAAATTCGATCTAGTTCAGAAATTCCAACCCCCTGTTTACCTTTCACTCAAGTCTCTTATCATCAAACATACAACTGCTAGATCATTTGATCTCAACACGTTACTTTCTTCACTCGCCAACGATTATTTGAACGACAACACTGAAATTTCAGATGATGATTCCAAAATCTCTTCGAATTATGAACTTATCTCAACTGCTTTAATTAGAGCTTTTGTGTTGTACGACCTGGTTTCATATGAGAACTCAAGCAAACAATTCACATTAACTAAATGGGGTGAAGCCTTACAATACATCACTACCACCGGAAAAAACCAAGAGTTGTTAACATTGACATTGTTATTCTTCAAATGCAACAACACCCCAACCTTAAAATTGGAGTCATTGATTAAACCAAATGACCTGAGAACAACAAACAAGAAATTCAAGAATGCCGCTAATTTGATCTCCAAATTCGCAGCTTTGTTGTCATTGAAGCCAGCTCAGCAAACACAAGCTTATCAATCCTCCCATGGTAACTCACCAGCCAAGTTATCTAGACCAATTTTACAATTCCGTTCAGTTGTCGGAAAACTCAACCAAGATTTGAGTTCAATAGTGACTTCCAACTTGATTTCATTGTTGTTCATGAACCACTCTGACCTCTGGAAGTATCAAAGATCAAATCCAGACTGGAAGAAACTAAGCTGTGAGTTGCCATTCCGTACTTCTACTTTGGGTAACATCTTGAGAGGTATTGTCGTTTGTTCATTCTTAGAGACTTTCTTGGTTGAGTTGGATGCCAATAGATCCAAGCGTGTCATTGGTGATCAATTCAAGAATTACTTCAGTAGTGACGTTTTTGCTGATGTTGTCGTTCCTGGTTTGTTCTTCGTCAAGGAAGTTGTTGGATTGGTTGAAGTTTTAGGAGAGAAGAAACTTTTGGATACTGAGGTTGTTGAAGCCTTCACTGGTCCTGGTGGTGTTGATGAGTTGGTTGATTTGATTTTGAATTCAAATTGATTTCACTCATGTTCTATTCTAGACGTTTAAGTTTAAAGTGTTCAGATGGATAGTTCTTATTTTTATTACTGCTGCTGCATTCTTAGGTGATTTTTTTATCTTTTTTTTGCTTCCTGATCTTGGCATGTCTGTTTTGTACTGTCTTGTGTATCATGTGCATTTATCTCATTTTGTATCTAATAAAAGTTACGTTTAAAAGCAACATGCTGTAAATGGTACTTCATCTAGATTAATAAAGAACATCGAAATTTAAGATAGAAGATCATACATATGCAAAGAACTTTAAAAACATTAAAAATACCCATTTTCAGTAGTCAAATTATCCGTGAACCCAAACTAGGCAAGTAATGAGCCAACTTGCTATGAACGTTAACAAAAAAGTCAATAAAACCCAGAATCAATCTAGCAACTAGTACACGCATTCACCTTCACTTTCTTTTTCCAAAACCCTAAAGGCAATAAAGTCTAAAACATACTTCATCCGTAACTTCAACTCATCAACATCACAGCCTAATTCCTGTGCCAACCCAACAATTCTAATATTTTGTAAAACCGAACTACTCTTTCTGTCTGCGTTAACACTCGAGGTCTCAGAAGTGGAGGAGCTAGCTCTAGTAGCAACAGGAATAGTATTTGATGTAGATGAACCAGAATTACCGCCGACACACGATAAAGCTTTTGGTTTCTTCGGAACTGGTGGAGCAGTCAATGACCTTGGTTTCTTAGGACGAGAAGGAGGTGGTTTTGACTTAGGTTTCGATTTCAGCTGCTCTGTGGTAGTAGTTGATATATGCGTGTCACAGTGTGATAATGCTCGAGATGGAGCAGGAACAGAAGTAGGAGCACAAGGAATGGCTTGTCTTTCTGGAAGTATAGGTTTTAGTTTATTCCCCACTGTTTCCATCTCATTGATAGTTTGTGAATACGACATGCTTCTGTTACCATCCTTCCCAATTTCACCCAATCCTGTGGATGATGATGAGTACATTGTAGGGGTCGAATATAGTGAATTTGAATAGCTCGAGTTTGAATATATCGAGTTTGCATAACCTGACAGATCAGAAACCGAAGACGAACCTGACACAATTGACGCAGCATACGTAGACCCCATTCTTGATCTCTGAGGCATTGGGAACGGATACTGAATTCCATCATCTTCTGGGATATCTTTCTCCATATACTGTTGTTCTCTGTCATCAATAAAGCTTGTAAACCCTTGGTTCTTCTTCACTATATTCTCTTTATTCAACACCATTGGGAACGGGAATGTACCATTTGACATTCTCATTTTTGGTTTCGGTTGTGGTATTGGCATAGCTGGTCTTTCTGATATGGACTGTATACGTTTGGGCAATTTTGGTAATGGTTTAGGAACACCAGCATTGAAGAAATCACTCAATTGGGTGTAATTTGAATGAGCGTTTTGATAGTCTAGTTCTATTGTGTTTGAGGAGTTTGTGAAGTTGTATAGTTTGTACCATTTGTCGTTGGTCCAAGGTGTTTCTGTAGTATGTGTTGTTCTGTACCACTGCTCGATCCTTTCGATGTCTAGTTGTGTTGGTTGTTGTATTTGCATCATTTGTTACAAATTTGCGGCCAATTCTATACTGTTTTTGTGTTCGAGTTGTTTGAATGTGTCAGAAAATGGAAATGTGAAAGTTTTTATAGATGAGTAGTAGTTCGCCTTATAAAAAATGTGAAGGTGTAGTGTAGATCTGTAAGTGAAGAGTTGTTTAAAAAGGCCGTTTAGCCAGTTAGTTGGTCAATGTTGGGTCAAAGGTAGAAAACAGGAACGCTGGAACTTCAAATACCAGGCGGGAGCGGTTCGTAATCGATCGTGCCGGGCAGTCTGTGGGACAGGTGTCACCATGTGTCAAGAACCAAACCAGGCTCATGTATGGCAAATCCTAGTAAAATAAAAATGGGCTTTATTTGGTCTTAGTTGGTGATTTCAGTAGCTTGTTCTGCCAGTTTGGTACAATTGGAAGCAGATCTTGGTAAAATCAAGCAGCTAGCTTAGCCTCCTAAGAAAAGCTCATTCACCTATGAATCACATAACACCACGTGACATGAATCATCACGTGATGCAAAATCACCTGGTGTTATCTTCACTTAATCTTTCCTTAACAGTTTGCCATTCTTTGCTAACTTATTAGGCCATTTCCTAACAAGATCAATTTCTTCACCAGGCCACCACCAATTCAAGAACTCTAACACGAAAACATCAACGACACAACAAAGTAAAAACAATGCGCCCGCAAAAGATCCTGTACCGTAATACTTCAACATTCTATCAACCAATCTTAATGGTTCTTTATCAGATATCGTTTGATAAACCAATTCTGTTCTCTTGGCGACATCTCTCCAATCATACATTTTTTTGACTTCTGCATGGAAACCAGAAGTGTCGACTTGATTTTCTTTCAATTTTTGAACTGCGGATATCAATGCTTCAACGAGTGAATCCTCATCTGGGTTACTGAAAACTGTCATTTTAGCAGGCAACACTTCAGGAATACCACCAACTTTAGTAGTCACAACCAATAGTCCACAAGAAGCAGCTTCAACTAAAACAGTACCGAAGGCCTCAGTTAAAGTTGGATGTAAGTAAATGTGACCTTGAACCATGACATCTCTAACTTGTTCATGACGAATAGAACCAACCAATTCAACACGATCCTGTAATTGATATCTTTCTCTCATCTGTTCCAAATCAATTAACTTTGGACCATCACCAGCAATTAAGAAATTGATATCAGGGCGAGCCAAACAAATTCTTGGAATGATAGCAACTAGTAAATCAGCACCTTTGTTTTGGAACAATCTTGAGATGGCAACCACTGTGATCTTATGAGCTATGCTTGGTCTCACTTCAGCAGGTTTGAAATCATCACTGACCAAAGCATTTGGAATGACACTAACCATGTGAGGATCCAAACTTGCTCTTAACACTGTGTTTTCTTTGCATGTGTGAGAAACACAAATAACATGGCCTATATCGGTCAACGTGAAATTCAATAATTTGTTTCCCAATATTGAAGTAACATCAGCAAACCCAAACAAAGAGTGGTCGGTGAACACAGTCTTCAAACCCATTGTATTGGCATGGAAAATGGCTTCATGGCATAATGAGGAGAAAGTACCATGACCATGAACAATTTCAATTGATTCTCTGATGAAAATTTGTCTTAATATTGGGAACGCCGAAAACACAGAGGGAAAAGTTGCATTTCTGTACAACACCATGAAAGGCACATAGTAGACTTTCAAACCATTTGTTAGTGTTCTTATTCCTGTTCTGTCGCCATAGGCGTGCGTGATGACAATGACGGAATGGCCTTGTGCTATCAGTTTTTGTGCCAAGTGGTAGATGTGTAGTTCCACTCCTCCCGGTTGGGGGTAGAAGAAATCCGATATCATTGCGATGTTGTATGTCTTCATGCTGTTGGTGGTTGGGGACATTATTGTTGGGTTTGGTGGTTTTCGGTAGTTCTTCTGGTCGTTACTTTCGTTTTTCCAGATAGCTATCAATGAACATGCAGGCAGAATTCGAAATAGGTAACAGCGCACCACGCAGGTTCTCAACTTCTAAGTCCCTCTGATCCACACGACATCAGAAGCTTTGGAACATCAGCCTTGATTAAAGCAACTGCAACTGAAACTGAACCAGAAGCAACAACGACCTCTTCCCCAACAAACAACCACAATATCCTCCGAAGTCAAACAAATAACAACATACTGCAGTATCCACTCCAGCCATGGCTCATGATCGTGATTACACAGAACTCCCAACGCTTCCTCCGGACTATGACTCGCTGAGTCTCCATCGAAATTCAGATAGTGAAACAAACAGAAACACACCCGGCTTCATCCAGTTCGACATAGAAGACCCACCGGAACTGCAGCAGTCTTCATCATATTCAAATTCGGCAGCACAATCCACAAGACAACTACTGACACAAGCTGGAGGACTGGCGAAACAAGCCTCGGAATTTGCAAGACACACTTTCAAAACTTTCAACAATGCTTTGGATCCAGTGTATGAACTTTACCGTTTCTTGAGCGGCAAAGTTGAATCATATCTGGCAAAATTGGGAAATCCTTTGATAGTCAAGCGATTACTCTATGTTTTCTTCATAGTCACGATAATCTACATGTTTACAATATCTGGAGCTTATCCTTCAAGTTTTAGTTCTACCTCATTCGGTGACTATTTCTATGACTCAGTGAAATTACATGAATTTGTTGACTCACATATTCAAGTTACAAGATTACAAGAAAATCTAGAGTATCTTTCATCAATGCCTCATATGGCTGGTACCAGTGGTGATTTGGTCTTGGCTAGATATATCCATAACGTTATGAGTGATTCTATATTCAATATTGATGCAGATACAACTTTTGAAGCCTATACCAACTATCCAGCCAATGATACTTCATTAAAAGTGTACTTAGATGATAAGGTTGTTCATGAATGTCATTTAAGAGAGGATATTGAGCTCATCGATAGCGATAGATCAGGTGGTGATGGAGATGGTGATTCTGATGATCGTCAGGGTCCTCAACTCAAAGCCAAAAGAAAAGAAGTCAATAATGAAGGTGATATCCATTTGTTGGCCTTCAACCCTGGTTCTTTAAAAGGTAAGGTGAAAGGTGAGTTGGTTTATGCTAACTATGGATTCAAAACAGATTTCAAAAAATTGCAGGATAAATCAGTTAATTTGGAAAATACGATAGCTATGGTAAAGTATGGTGGTGGTTACATTCCAGAATATAAGAAATTACAAATTGCCAAATCATTTGGTGTTATAGGTGTCATCTTTATCAGTGATCCAAAACTTTCCAATGCTTATAACTTAAACTCAATTCAAAAAGAACCTGTGGCGTCACCTGATTTCGGATCAGGAAATATCATGAATCCTGGATTTGGTGCAGATGATACCATTCCTGATTATTTTGATACTGATAAACTACTGGAAGCATCTTCAGCAACTGCGGCTCTACCAAGTATTCCTATCTCATGGAAGGATTTCATCAAAATCATGGAATTTAACAACAAGGATATTCCTAATGGTGACGATGATAAACATTTCAGTGAATGGGATGTTGAAATTGATTCACATAAAATTGAAATCCATAACAACAAGAAAATCCAAATGGAACTTGATTTACAAATTGTTGAAAGACCCCAGAAAGAAATGTGGAACGTTGTTGGCCGTCTTCCGGGATCAGAACAAGGCGGTATGGCAATTGTCATAGGAGCATCAAGAGACGGAAGCTGTTATGGAACCTCAGAAAACTCAGGTACCGCAGTACTATTGGAATTGGTTAATTTGTTCACACAATTAAGTTATGATATGAGTTGGAAGCCATTAAGGTCGATTTTCTTTGCAAGTTTTAGTGGAACTCAGTATAATCTAGCAGGAACTACATTTTTTGCAGGCAATCGTCGTGAAGATTTGAAAAGAATGGCAGTTTCGTTTATTAATTTGGATGATCTGATTTCAGGTGATGAAGTTTTGAAAATTGATGCTGATCCTTTATTGCATGATGCTATTAGAGAGACATTACATCAGGTTAAAAATCCTCATGATAACAACACCATGTTGGACGAGTTATGGGATCAAAATTTCCAACAGATTAAGCTAAATAATGACAACAATGCTGTTCCTTTTGAGTTCAATTTGGCTGTGCCTAGTATACAGTTCAGACTTGGACCTAAAAACCCACAAGGCTCAAAAATTCCAAGAAGATCAAATTATGATAACTTCAACAACTATTTCCCAACAGATAACAATGGTAATAAGCAAGGGCTCGATCCAAACTTGAAAACTCATGAAGCTATGACCTCACTGGTTGCCAAAATTGTCTTGCAACTTTCATCAAGGGCGGTTTTTCCATCCGATATCAACTCATTTGTCTCCTCAATAAACTCAAATATGAAAGACCTTACAGCATACACCACGCGTATTCAGAAAGGCAATTCTGATCAGCAAGAACAAGCACTCGACCTAACAAGAATGACAACACAACTGCTGAAAGTGAAGCTATTAAGCCATGTGAACCAAGGATTTAGAACAAACTGGATAAACTTAGTGAACTCTAATTCGGGTGTTGAAAGCTCGTTGCTCAGTGTGAACAGACAAGACTGGAACTCAAAATTAACGTTGATGAGCAAAGTGTTAGTAGACGATGACTTGGATCCGAAAGAGGACGAATCAAATGAACAGTTCAAGAGAAAATGGTTCAGAAATGTTTTGTTCGGTGATGAATATCAATTGCCTGAGTATCTGAATGATGATGCCAAGGATGGAAAGAATGGTAAGGGAAAAGGAGGTAGTGATGATTTGATTATGTTTAGTACGGGAAGTTTCTCAAAGGTTAGAGATAGGGTCGATGCTGGGGATTGGGAAGGTGCCCAGAAACAGATTGATCTGGTTTGTGATATGTTGGATTTCCTGTTGGGTTTCTGGGATAATTGAATTCATTTTTGATTCGATTCGAACTATAATCGAATTATAAAACTACTGGATAGTTCGAAAACTACAGTGTTTAAAAATTATGGAAAAATCGTTGTTGTTATTTCCTAGATAGACATTTGTTTTGTGCTATCACTTCACAAATTTCAACTTGCATGTAAGCGCTATATCAATACCAATTCACATAAACTGTATTTTTCTCTTATGTTTCAATTAAGTTGCTTGCTTTATTCTCTTTCTCATTTCTTTTCAAGTTTTTATACCTATTCTATATCTGTTTTTATATACATCTTTTCTGATACAATTAAATTCTGATCACATTTATAGCTTTTATTCTTCTAAGTTTCTCTTCTTCCTATACCAAAAAACATCAACTTGATGTTGTTATTAAGCCGATTCGAACCAATTTCTAAATTCTTTACGTAAGCACGCATACCAAATTGCGTAATCTCCAATAATGAGCCGCGGGCACTTATTGCAACAAAAGCAGCCAAAATTAGCCGAGAAAAGAAAGAAAAAACTTCCATACTAAGCTCACCATACAAAAAAGCTTTTTTCTGGACTCAAGTTCAACAAATCATGCTACCAAAATCAGGTAAATCCATTTGAATTGTATCCACCTTACCTTACATCTGTTATAACATCAATTTCATAAATATCAGATAGTAAACCTTCATGGGTTTCATGTATTTACTAATTACAGTACTTGTCAAAATTTTCATCTCAAACACGCGTCCAATTGACAAATTCCGCCTTCGTGTACGTTAAATTGACCCATATCTCCATGGTATTGTTGCTGCAGTTTTTTTATAATAGTTGAGAACATGGTTGAATAATACCAACGGAGGAGAGTTACCAACAAAAGAACAAGCATAGAAAAACAATCTCAACGGTGAAAATTTTTGAAAAATCACGATATAATTCAACAGTGAAGGCAGCAGCTCCTAGAATGTTCCTGGTGGTTGCTGGCCTCCCAATTAATTATATGTAGACTTGAAGGTTCTAGACGTACGTATAATCACTTGCTGTTAATTGTCATTGAAGTATATATGTATATACGTATTTCAGGAAACGTTAGATACAGTCCCCATCGTAATTATTGTTGGAGCTTTGATTGTGTTAATGTGCATGCAATCAATATCATGGGACCGGATGTTTATCGTTGTACGGGTGGCGATATATGATATGAGATGCAAACGGAAAAAGAAAGTGGTTTCGACAAGATGTAAAATGCCAAATTTTATATATCATAGGGAATCAGTTGATAACATGCATTCATGTGTGCACCTTCGATGTGTTTCCCAACTTGTTCAACTTAATAGATTAACAGGCATGCAAGACATATCACAATTTCATCTTTAACTATATATACAGATATTAATTTTTAATTCTTTCAAGCTATATATAGAATTAAATTGTTGTATTGTCTCTTATAAGAACCTCAAAACTTTGACACATGTTTGAACAAAAATGGATCTAGTGGTTGCTTGTTTCACTTCAAAATTTACGAATTTGACTCAATAGAGTCAGTTTGGTCAAAGATGCAGCCACATCTGATGGTAGACACAGTTGGTTGCGATGGCTGCATTTTATAAGCCGTTAGCCGTTCCATAGGTATAGCTCAATAGCTAGTAATAGCTGGCGTGTGCCTGATCGACATATATATCAATCCGGTAGTTACATTAATCGCATCACACTAAAATTGCGCAACCCTTAATGGTGGTCTGAGTGATTATTCATAGTAGCATATATATCCATTTCGACCCGTTTCTTGGTTTTTCAACTGATAATTTGAATATTGATTGCAAATTTAATCATTTTCCTGTTCCACATCAAGGTTATGTGGTGGACCAAATTGCTGAGAAAGTTTGACCCTAATGTCGACTTAACTAATCAATTAAATTTACTTTTAGTTGAAATGTACGTTGATTCCATCATCATCAGTGCAGTACCATTGCATGTTTATTCAATGAAAGAATATTTCCCCTGAATTCTTTGATTCATGCAAGAGTCAATACCATAGAGACTAAACGTTTCTCTGGTGACCTTGAGTTTATACCATGGTTTCTACAGACACTTCGGTGCTAAGAATGGAAATTGGATATAGTACCATTTTCCAGAATTCTCTTTTATGGGTTTCTATGCCCAGTTATATTCATAATTGCCTATCGAGGGCATTAAAACGGGTATATAAACGCCAATTAATTCATCAATATTTCTGAATTTGAATGTCTAAATTGCCGTTTTTGAGTCAATTTGTAGGCTGCACAAATGACTATACATGTACTTAATTAATAATTCGGCTCATATATACGTGTGTACAGGAATTCTTGAAAGTTAACAATTAATTTGTAGCAAGCTTAACTCGGCCAGTGAATAGTACCATTATAGTTTCTACATATGATGTACCTCGAAGTTCCGTTAGCATGGGACTAGATAGAGCTTGCAATATATTATATATAGTTATGAAGTTTTGCAATATGTTCTGGTCCCGTAGTTTAGTTGGTAGCACTGCTGCTAGTCGTGGTAAACTCCAGAGCTGACTCGAGTTGGATTCGTGTGGGCTGAATAATTTCTCGTTTTAATTTTATACACAGAAACCAGGCTTGAACGTGGTCTAGTGATTAAGGGCTAGACCACACAAGGAGTGCCCTTAGTTGATCTCCGCCTGGATCACTATTGGATTATACGGCGGTCTAATTGTTGAAGTAACTATAAACCACAGTCTCATGATCGATCGGGACTATAAAAACGATCAAACGCTGTATCTGCAAGACCGGATTCAGTAAAATTGACACCAGGGGTTTTCGACCTTAATCTAAGGTGAACTTATTTCCCCTGAAATAGGTAAAAAAAATATTAAACAGAATCTGCAGTCTGTCGAGATGAAAGCGGATTTTAGAAATTATGACTATATCCAGCTAGTCGATTTGTCGGTTTAAATAAAAAGAAAAACAGATAAAATTTATATCAAATTCAAACTTATAATAAATTTCCTTAGATGTCATAAATTCATGTGCACCACGCAAATTTTCCAAATTTATATTTAAAGAAATTATGTTCAGTTAACATGGGGAAAAGAATTCAACAAAAATTAATTAAAATTAATCTTGATCATTATTATGAGCTCAAGATGAGGTTGTCAAATTAGTAATTTCTAATTTATTTTGAATATTTGTGAAAATTTACACGTGTTCCAAAAATATCATGTACATAAACTATTCAAATTTGGTTCATTGAAGCAATTTTATTTTTATCAAATTGTCTTGAAATGATCGAAAGTTATATTTCTCCTTAAAATTTTAACATTTTACACTTTAATCAGCTACACGTATTTTTACCAATTTTACACTTTATATGTTTCACATTACATTTTACATTTTACATTTTACATTTTACATTTTACATTTTACATTTTACATTT
>JAKTRY010000258.1:0-31677 GCA_030579935.1 Ambrosiozyma cicatricosa | reverse complement strand
TACATTACATCACTAAATAATATTCTCTTAACTTTGATCTGTAAGCCAAAGTCTGACAAGTAACGAATCCGCGTTTCTGAAAAAATAAATCGCCGAACGCAGAGCAGACGTTGGGCCGCACACGACGGATATTTCATACATGAGCCGCACTATACTTCTTCCGAGTTTTTGTTTCGCGCGAATTTTAGATTTTGTAAAAAAGTGATTTAATTACCAATTCTTTGAATTCTTTCAACCTGCAAACATTAGCCGATCGATTTGTATATATCTAACGTGAGATATAAGCTTGCACGTTTGTTCAAATTTATTGTCGTGAGCCGAGAATCATTTCAGGTATAGGTGTATACTCCAATAAAAAATGTAGCTAGCTCTCTGTGTGTAAGAACACATGCGATGATGTATAAAAGATATATACGTGCACATTAAGATTTAGCCAATTAGCCTGCGTATTTACGATTTTCTAACTATATATATTAATTAGAAATTATTAGATTTGTAGCAATATATTGTGCATCGTACAAGGATGTATACAAGTTACAAACCACATGAGTTAAAATCTATAAGAATTTCCCTTCAACATTTGTAAACAACTCATTTTTCAAACTCTCAATGAACTTGACACCCAGGAAATTCAGGTCATCAAACATATCATCATCAAAACTATTTCCAACAACACAACTATTAATGATATCCCATGAGCTACCAGCTGTATCTTCAGACATAGCTGAACCTGATCTATTCTTTCTCTTGCCTCTGGTAGTGTAATAGTCAGTATAATTGAAAACTAAATGTAAGTTCCAAAGTTGATCCACTGTAATATTCCTACCGTTCTTAACAATCCTTTCCAACCCAGACTTGAATTCAAGCAGTTTGAAATCAATGTTGTCGTTAGACGTTAATGTTTCTGTCAACGTTAATGATTTGCATGAATCAATTGTTTCCTTTCTATAGACATATAACGTTAAACTTTTTGCAAAACTTTCATCATTCAATTCACCATTATTCAGTTCTAATGGATAGTATTTGTCATCAGTGGTATTAATTCTATTAATCAATTTCAAATCAGGTAGAAGACAAGGTGAAGTCATTTGTAAAATTTCACCTGAATTCAAAACTGCAGTAAATGCAACTTTGACTGGTTGTTTAGTATCAACATCCCTAAACAGCAAACATCTGTTTTGAACACCAAGTGCCCAGAAATGTCTCAATGCTTGCAAATGAATCTCAACACACGTGTTTCCAAGACTGTAGTTATTTGAACCAAAGACAGGATAAATTGCAGTGATTAATGCTGCAATACTGAAAAGGTCATCTGTTCTAAAAGCTTGTTGGCCACCACCCAAAAACAAAAATCCTAATGCCATACTGAGTGCCATGTAATTACCATAGCTAAACTTATTATCTGTTATACCTTGCAAAAATCTCAATCTTCTCATTGTATCTAAATCACCAGTTCCTGCCATCACCAAGGATAATGCAATTGCAACAATATCACGGATGTTTTGTAATCCAATGGAAGTAATCACTTGATCATACGTTCCTGGGTCCGAGGTACATAAGTCCATCAACTTATCTAGATAAAACAACAATAACGTCTTTGCTTTAAGCAAACCAGTTGATGCAAATCTAATACCAATGGATAAAAGCAATCCACCTAAAATGTTATAATTAGCAAGATAGTCTGAATTCAAAGGTTGGTCATCTGGTATCAAATGTTCCACAGAGGTTGGAAGTTGACTGTTGATCCATTCATCAGTTGGAAGAATATAATCCCATGATATCATATTCTTGGCTAATGCCCTTAACATCCAGAAATCAGGTCTGGAATATTCCAGTAACTGGGGTGTTATTGGAATATTCAATTTAGCAGAGGCTTCTACATCATTCGTCTTCATGAACATAAACATCAAAGCAATCAATGCTCCAGCAACCGATTTATCATATTCAATAGGAGATTGTATATCTCTCAATGAAACTGCCATGGAGTATAGATTATCCAAAATATGGGTGGCATTCATGTTCTTCAGATTATCACCTTTACCCAAGTTAATGTAACCTAGAGCAATACCAGCTGCTAGTCTATAACCTTCATTGACAACTGGTTTTTCATTTAATATCAAAGTGGAACTAATCTGAGATAACACCACTTCAGTCATCTTTCTATGCTGGGTACCCAAATACAATAATCCGATACCAACTAAACCTGCTGTTTGAACAGGTAGTTGGACATTCAAATTTGTTGACCCTGGTGGTAACAAAGCAACAACGTGAACAGACAACACCTTGGTTAATTTGACATCCATAGTACCCCGTAAACTGGCAGACATACCCAATAACAACCCAACCGAGGTGAAGTTATGTTTCGGACCCAAGTAATTATAAATGTGCCATTCTTCCAGCTTTTTCAAGTGACCATTTAGTCCCAACCCTAATAAAAAGCCAGCATGTTGTGGGTTCAATCTGGGTGGTTTATTAAAGACAATCCAACTTCCGTTAACATCAACAGTATCTCTAGAAATCATCAAACCAGAAGAACAACCATTGTGAAAGTAGCCCCAATCATACAAGTTCTTGTCTATGGCATCTTTCTCTAAACTCACATTAATCATATCTGGAAGAATTAAAGAGTTGAAATTAATTTTTGGAATTGGAAATCTCTCACTCATCAACGGTTTTCTACTGGACAAAAACACAGCGGCTCTACCTAATGGCATAGTTAATGTTCTCAATGCAACTTTAGCCCCCAATGCTCTCTCTAGTTTCAACTTTTCTTCTTCCGACACAGCATCCTTAATTTTCAAAGTGGCAGTTTGAACTTTCGAAGTTTGTAGTAATTTGGAAAGTTCATAGAAACGTCTATCTTCGCCGAAGATCAACTTGGTGACATGGAATTTATCAGCTTCAGCTTGTTCATCCCAAGCTGTCATGACTTCATTAGCATCAACATTTTTCAAAACTTGTTCCATATTTTTCACTTGGCTTGAAGCAGCATGCTCTATTTTTCTGCCACTCCAAGGAATATGACCCGTGTGGGATTTATCAGAAAATGCCAATAAATCTTTTCTTCCAATTAAATCCAATTCTTCATTTGATGTATTTCTGCTCGAATTCACAATTTTCTTTCTATATATGATGGCATTTTTCAGAGGCAAATAGATACCCAGCGGGTATGTTTCCAAATTAGCATTCTTGATTCCATAGTCCACCATCATTTTGACAAGATCACTAGATTCAAACTCAGCTGAAACTATAACTTCAAACAATCTCAAAACATAATAAGTTCTAGGTGTTATCAAAAGATCAACAGACTCATCTTCTTCGGAAACTTGAGAAAATGTAATATATGGAACAATCTGAGACGTGAATAAACTTGAAAGAGATTGAAACAAATTAGGAGGATCTGCCAACTGTTGAGCCATGAGAAATCTAGTTTGTATATCAATCGCTTTTGTATCAACTAAGTAGTACGAGGACCAACTTTCTGACCATCCCATCCAACTTGTCATTTGAGCCAACAATAACGATAAATCTTCTTGGTATTTGGTACATAAAACATTCAATCTCAGATCCTCTCTAATTAAATGAAGTGACAACACTAACATTGGCGTCAATTCTTCTAAAGAGTAATGGCCCAAGGAAGCACTATTTGAGTTACTAGCAGTCTCATTCCTTTTTCTTGCTAACTGGGCATAGCTCAATAGTTCAGTTATCGAATTCTTACCCAGCACAGAGTTATGAAATCTTGCATCGGAAGGAATTGTCAATGATAGAAATGTAACCACAAACGCCTTCCAGTCGCTGTTGTTTGGTATATCCATGGACAAATTAGAACACCATTGGAGCCAGAAATACTCATAAATGTAGGAGTTTGCTAGATATTTCAAACAAGTCAATATTGTCGAAACAAGTTCATTCTGAGGATTCAAAGCGATATTGATGATGTAGTGTTTGTTGTTTGAGCAATGAATAGATAGGTTTGAATCAAATGAAGCATCCAGGGCAACAACAGGAGGGAAACTTTTTTCCAAGTCAATAGCTGGTGATATTATTCCAAGAAAAGGGTTTACCAAAACAATATGATAACCATCTTGTAAAAGAACAGTATATCCATCATGACCAGCTGACGAAGTCAATGGAATACAATCAAGACCTTTCAAAATATACCTCGTTTTCAAAGTTGGTAAACTAACTAGACTTCCTGAACTGTTGAACACCAGAAACTCAATAACCTTTGTATGTAAATTGCAAATTATAACAGATTCTTGATCAGAAGTGGCGATATTGAAGATTTTCAAATGTTTGAAATCGTTCTTGAATTGGGTGGATGTTAATTTTGTGAAAATAACATCTTTTCTTAACTTGACTGCTTCCAATCCTGGAAGAGTTGATGAATAACCACCGGTATCTGGTATAAAATCACTGCCAGATACCATTCTGTCATGTGATAGGGAGTTAGAAGTATTTCTAAATGATTTGGAATCTCCATTTTCGTCTATGATTCTTGAAATACTTGGTGTTGTCGACTGATTCATCATTCCACTTCCTGATGCAGTTCTCTTACTGGATCTTCTCAGCCCTTGATATGATAGAGATTTTGATTTGTATTTTGATTTGGACAAAAATCTTGTATGGTAAATGATCAACTTATGTTCAGATTGAATCAAAGTGGCAGCGATTGAGTGCTTGGAACATGACGGAAATAGAACAAGCTCTTCTTTTGAAGAGAATGATGTTGTAGAAGAAGAAACAATGGAACCTAATTCGCCCAGTGGATCAAGCAATGTTAGAAAATTACTCTCGTTTGATACAAGACTCAAGGATCCCGAAGACGATGAAGTGGAAAAATTGAAAGGAGATGGAGATGGAGGCACCAGACTTTGGAAGTTTACTGCTGTTGAAGATGAAAAAGAATTTGGTGTTCCAATGGAGCTTTCCAATTCTTTGCTCAAAACAATACCATTTACGAAAGGGAACGCGTTCTTGATTCTAAATGGGAAACTAACAACTTGAGAACGTCCCTTCGGTTCATAGACATACATCTGATCTTTCAAAATAACAACCAAATATTTCTTCAGTCGTTTAGTAACTTGAGACTCATCATTGAAAACGTTGTTGGTCTGTGATGTTGTTATTTCTTCATTGAATGATGTGAAAAAACATTTGATGATGGGGGTATCATATTTGAGAGTTCTTGTAGGCAAACCACCTTTGATCCAGAGCAAAGTGTTACCCTCCAATAAAAGTTTCTCATCTTTGGAAGTGAAAAACACTTTATAGTTGTTTAATTGAGATTGAACAAATGGGGGTTCGACGAGATCTCTATGGAGGTCAAACACGAGAAGCCGACTGACAACAGCGGGATCCAGGTCTTCTTTGACGGGCGAACTCATGGCAATAAAACCTGGTTATTGTTGTGATTGACTGACAAGACAAGGGATTCTTTATTTTATAATCTATAGTTTGTGGTTGTCGGTTGTACTTCTCTGTTGTTCAATGCACTGTGCACTGTTCACTGTGAATGTGGCATCAATCTTCCATCACATCACACTTCACTCTCTTCTTCGTGTTTTTTTGTGTTGACAATGGACATCTTAATTCAAGGCTGTGTAAAACCTAGTGACTGCTGACGTACGCACTTACATAACACTACTTTCACCTTTCTCTTTAAACGCCTCTCAAGTTTCACCACTCCACGGCGACGTGATCGAGATCGAAAATCAAAACGATCAACACAGTCAAATTATGAATTCGTTAAAGCTCAACAGCACTGAGGACAGCAGCACAAGAACAAAAGAACAAGATCAACATCAACATCAGAGTTCTGCCACATCTTTGTTCGCCATATTTGTCATTTCATCACTGCTGGATCACTGGAAATCTCACAGCTATCTAAGTTACATTATTCACCATGTCTTTCTTGATCAAGTATGTTGCCTCACCTTCTCGGTATTGAAACTGTTTCTCCACCATTGATAACTTCTTTCATTTATACTAACACCATCAATATTTTTATGAAATATCATCATGATATAGAGGTTTTACGCGGAATTCAAAGAAGAACAAGCAAAACAACAAGCTTGGAAACAACTACAATGAAATCTATTTGAGTAACGATTCCTCAAGTAATCTGCAAAATTTCAGAGGTCGTCAAGAGTCCCCAATGTATTCTGGCAACAACAATAACAACATGAACGTCCCTCCCAGAAGAAACCAGTCTCCTTCCAAACAGTCTTTAAGATCTATGAGATCTCAAAAATACCTCTATCAGCAGCATCAAAACCAGCAGACACAAATACAACAACAACAGCAGCAGCAACAACCGCCAACAGAGCCTTCAAAACCTCCGCTTTTTATGTGTGAACCGTTTATTAAAACCGCTCTAGTCAAAGGTTCATACAAGGCTATTGTCCAGTTGCCTAAGTATGTTGAAGAATCTGAATGGTTAGCTTTGAATACATTTGAATTCTATACCCATTTGAACAAGTTTTATGGTGTGATATCAGAATACGTGACACCTGACAAGTACCTAACAATGAATGCCGATCCTAAGACTGAGTATGTTTGGGTGATGCCTAATGGACGTACTGTTTCTCTACCAGCAAATCAATACATTGAATATGCTTTAACTTGGATCAGTAATAAACTCAATGATCAATCTACATTCCCAACAAAAGCCGGTATGGCTTTCCCTCCTGGTTTGTTGAAAGATATAAAAGGTATCTGTAGACAAATGTTTAGAATTATTGCTCATATATATTACAACCATTTTGAAAAAATTGTTCATTTGTCTTTAGAAGCTCATTATATTTCGTTCTTCGCTCATTTCATTTCATTTATTAGAGAGTTTGATTTGGTTGAAAAGCAAGAGTTGGAACCTTTGTCAGCTTTGATTGAAAACCTTGAAGGCCAAGGTAGAATCATTAAGCTGGAAAACTGATCCAGTATTTTGCATGTTCTCTTTTATTTTATAGTCCTTCTTGGTTGAATTTAGATCAATCTTGTTGTATTTAATGACTGTTCCTATGTACGCGTTTCATTAAAATAAACAAAGGAATGTATATACAAGGTAATAAAATATATAAGAGGAAGATAGGAAACAACTATCAACAGAGAATAGAGCGGCTATAAAAGCAAATGATGAAATAGCAAAATGTGGACATGAATAACGTACTTTCAATGGAAAGGGAGAAAGGAAGAAAAAAAAGAGAATCAAATGGACGATGGACAAAACGTAAACTGAGAAATCAAAAAAAAAGAGGAAAACAAACAAACAAAACAAAGTTAAGAACAACAAAAGTATTACCGGACATTAAAAATGTCAAATGCCAAAAGTGAACAAAAACCCCAAATTAAAATTCAGATCATGAGAAAAAGTAGGTTGATTCTTTAACTACATTCACATCAAACTCACCTCTTTCTGGAATATCAGGTAACTGGAATGGAACGAGAATACGAGGACCATGTGAATTTCCTGTATTCAAAGCCTTGAAATCAACTGAGTAATTCATGTCTTCCAAGACGCTGATTGTTGTAACCATTTGCTTTCCTTGCTCAACCTTGAATGGATCCCCAGATGAGAGCAAACGTCTTCTTTCAAATTCAGCCAGAATTTCATCCTTCATCGTGACCTTTTTTCCAAACTTGGCTGTCATTTGCTCCTTAGCCTTTTGAACAGCAATATATGCTGGATTATTTGCTTTAACGTTAATCTCCATCAACAAATTCCTGTATCTGACTTCAAATTCACGCTTCAATCTAGCAACCAAGTTCTTAGTATGTAAGGCAACGAATTGCTCTCTCAAGATAGCACTCATTGTGGGAACATCGCAAGCATGAGTCCAATAAGAATCGTGAACGGAAGCAAACATTAAACCTCTAGAGGAACATTCATTAACAGACATCAACATATGGGTTGCATCCAAAGAGTGGACAAAATTTGGTGGGAAACCACTGGCCTGTTTTCTAGCATCAACCTTCTTAATTTCATAAGGATCAGTAATCATAATGTTTTGAACAGATGTAGTGACAGCTTTACTCTTAAATTCTCTGTATGGTTGAACCACAGGTAAACCCAGAGGAGTTGTCCAAATAACAGAAGATAAAAAGTTGACATCAACATTTTGATCAGGGTCCAATCTAACACTCTTAGAAATCATCTTAGCAGCAAATGCAAACCAATCTTGAATTGCGTGAGCACCCTTGAAAGCTTGCTTAATGGATTTAAAAACCAAATCAGTCAAATATTTGGAAACACGAGCGATTTCAGTCTCATCATAATCAATATCCTTCAATCTTTTGGAAATTTGGGCCCTGGCACCAACATAAGTAACACCATACACACTGGTCATAACAGTTTGCTTGACAAGTTTTCTTGTAATGATATCCTTAACCAAAACTGCTTCTTCTCTTCCTTCAGCACAGTCTTTTTCGACATATTCTTTAACAGATTTAGCAACATGACTGTAAACATCAGAAGGACGCTCAGCTGGAATTAAGTTCACTTGTTGCGCACCAACAGTATCGCCACCCAAGGCAGCATAATGTTGTAAACCGTTACATGTACCATCTTGATGAACTGGTTGATGTGAAATATACTCAGTTGGGTCTTCAAGCTTCAAAGCCTTTGAAAGTTCAATGGAAGCAGCCAAAAATTGCCATGGCTTATCAGCTTCTAACCAAATCATCTTCTTGGTAGTGTTCAATGGATTTTCCACAGACTCCAAAATTCTATCAATGTTTTCATTAACAAAAGCTTCTCTCTCAGACAAAGGAATCTTATCTTTACCAAATAAGTTACAGATATGAATTTTCAGCCATCTCAACCCGTCAACACCCAATTTCTTTCCTTTCCAGAAGACCAACAATGATCTACAAACATCATTACCCAAATGATTGAAATTCGGAGGAATTGGATAAGCTCTACCTCTATAGTCAATAGAATGTGGGAAGAATAAACGTTCACCGACTAAACCTCTAGCGATTTCCAATCTGTAATTCAAATCACATCTCATTGATCTATACTTAGAAAATTCATTAGTCTTTATTTGACAGTCAAGTCTGTACTGCCATCTTTCAGCACCAGTTGCTCCTTTAGGAGGAGGAGGTGGCAAGACCAGTTCATCAATAATAGGTGGGATATCCAAAAATTCTTCACCAGTGTTCCAGACTTTGATAATCACATTCAAAACATCCTTGTTGACGGCCCAGGAAGTATTACCCAAGCTGTTCAATCCACTAAATACTTTATCTAATCTCTTTTGCATGGAAGCTGCTTTAACGTACGCCTTTTGTTCAATTGAGTGCTTTGTTCTCATGACCATACTTTCTTTCAGTAAATATCCACCATCATCGTGAGTGGTCCATGGCTTTGGTTGACAAATCATTGGCAAATATTGAGTTTGGAGACCTTGGTTTAATCTTTCCTTACCCAATCTTTCAGCAAATCTATGGTTCAACTTGACAACACCAAGTTTTCCACTGTTCACTAATTCGAAGGTATGGAAGAATGCAGGGGCTAAAGCTTGTTTTTTCTCACCCGTTTTTGGATCAACTGCTGTCACATCGACCTTGGCAACTTGCAAAACAAGTGATAACAAGCAAGCGCCTAATTTACAACGTGAAGTGGAATCCCAGTGTAAATATTCGGTTTCCTTACCACCACCAACTAATTCACGATCGGCTTCTTCGATGATCTTAGCAGCTTTGGAACTTCTCAAGAATTTTCTGTATTCGGCAGTCTGTTTGATTTTGTTGAAATGGTTTGACTTATCAATATCATTTTTCAAAACTCTCTCAGATCTAACCTCCATTTCGATATACTTACCAATATTGTTAACCAAAGTACCAACAGAAGCACCCTTATAAATGTCACTTGTTGCACAACACTTCAACGACTCCAAAAGAACAATCGTTGCCAGCTTTTCAGGTTTCAAAAGCGTCAAAAATGGACCATATTGTAGTTTTTCTTTATATCTATCGTGATCGAATTTCGAGAACTTACAAAATTTTGAGTAAGAACGATCAAATGACTCCATATTCTTTCTGGCAAAGTTATATTCTTTAATCTCTTTTTCAATCAATGGAACCAATCTGACTAACCAGTCATGTAAATATGCACCGATTGATTGTGGTAAAGTCTTGTCTTTCAAAACCTCAAAGTCATACTCCCACTTGGCTCTGGCGGCATCCAAAGTTGACATCTCCAACACCTTTTCACGAGAATGAGCGAACAGATCCATCACCTCATCAAACTCATCTTGTAACTCAATAGTTGGCAACTTGTTTCTGAGTTCAAAGAAGTTCACGGCCTTAGTTGGGTTTGCCTTAATTTCACTCAAGTCAAGTGGGAACTTACGTTTCTCAAGGATATTTACAAAATCTTTCTGAAATTGTCCATTATTGAAACCATCAACGATACCCGTCAAAGAATATCTAACAACTTTCAAACCTGTTGAACCGACAGATTTAATCTCCTCAATATTGTTTGCAATGACTTCAGGAGTGATGTTCAAGTCAAACTTTCTGGCACCATTTTCATCTTTTGTGGTACCTTCACCATTGAATAAATGTTCATGTTGTTTTAATTGGGGATCCTGTATTCTCGATGTGAGTTCTTGCTTTTCTTTTTCTGTGTATAATTTTTGAACATTTATGTTTGTTTGTTCGGCATCATCACTGGATAAGTATTGATTTGTGTTAAGCTCTTTCTCATCAGTCAACCCCTGAAACAAATTTTGATATTCAGTGGGCACATCTTGTTGTAGGACAGGTAATACTGACACCAATCTTCTGGTATTTATGAGACCAATAATGGCAATATGAGACAAAATATCTTTGTTAGTAGCACCAAACTTGCTTCTCGTATAGATCCAAAACTCCTTAGACAACTCAGCAGCATCAACATTAGGATCTTTATCTAGAAGTAACTTAAGGATCCAAGCAGATATACGAGGATCACATCTGAAATTTTTGTCTAATTCATTAACATGAACTAGCCATAGCTTAACTTGTTCCATAGTGACATTTTCATCATTAGCCCACTGCTTCAAAAATTCACAAACACCATCATGAAAAAAAGCATTTGGCATATCTCCCTTTGTATCCTCTCTCATATTTGCTAGAATCATATCGGCTCTGTCGAAATCTTTGCATCTAAGACAAGCTTCAAATAAAGACCATTTTCTAAGAGACTTGGAGTTCACTGGAATGAGCACGCCATCGGTATCACTGGAGACCGCAAACGTAATAGAGTGTCCTTTTTCAGATGACTTAGCCGCAACTCGTCTGTATATCTCATCTAATGAAGCATTATCACTTGTTGTTGGTGTCAATTCTGTAGAATATGAAAGGAATCTCTTGGAAACGTTACTGAGAATACCCGAGGTGGCGACTGCTTTAAGACTGCTGTGTGCAGACAAACACAGACGCATGGTACATCTGCTTGTTGCTGATCTAAGCATGCTGTTGGTATATGTTTGGTGATGATATTAGGTGTGATGGAAAAATGGAAATCTTGGTTAGGGGAAGCAAAGAAAATACTGATATAAATGGGTAGCTATATAAACTTACGCAAAAAAAAACACTGAAAAATGATAAAAAAAGCTGTAAAATTCGAGCGGCGCTCAAAACCAGAAAAAAAAACTTTTTAAAAAAAACACTCGTGTGAGCACAGCCTTGAAAACGTAGAACAGTGGAGACTTGCGGAATATATAAGATCACAGGAGACAGGAGACTGATCAGAGATGGTTGTCATCAATGGTCAACAAGTTCATTGGAATATTACCGGAATCAGGTTGCAAATAAGATGTCAGTTGCCACAAGGTTAGACGACTTACAATACCACTCATAATGAACACACTATCTTCTTTTTCATCTTGTGCATCTTCAGTTAAAAATGATATAAATGGCCATGAATGTGTTTTACGATCAACCTGCCATAACTTGACACGTCCAACTTTACCCAACATTTTCCCAAACTTTTCAATCTCAGGTGCCATCAATTCACTCTTACCCCAAGTGATTAGGATTCCAGCTTCTGGAAAAGCGTCATACCAGGTTTGTAAGTTTGTGCATAATCCAGGACGTAAGAGTTCCTCATTTGCACTACAAGAACCAACGTAATTTTTTTCTAAACTCTTAATGAAATTCAACGACATGTAATCCATTCCATTTGATCCATTTTTAGCCAAATCTTCATTTCCATTCAAAAATCCTAAGATAGGAGAAACCAAAATGAGCCCGAACGGTTTCTTCAATGGAACGTTCTCATAATCTGGTAGACCTAAAAGTCCGTAATTCGGGTTAGCTCCAAACAACAAAAGACTCAAACATAAACTGGCACCTAAACCATCTCCGGCAAAATAATATTTTGGATATGAACCAGTGACATTCTGAACATAATTCCAGGCATGAATAGCATGTTTCAATTGACAAGGGAACTCATCTTCTGCACCATTTTTCTTTGAATGGAAAGCCAAAGGTAATTTCGAAATGAATATAGCTGGATTAGCAAAACCTTGTAGGAGGAACAACCCATGCATTGTCATCAAGTATTCCAAATAAAAAGCTGGACAAGCACCTAATGTTGCAAAATCAGGAAAGAACAAAACAACCAAATCATTTCTCATGTGTTCCTTACCTGATGTCTTAATCCAAATACCCCCACCAATGGCATCATTAATGATTCTGACAGTTCTTTGTTGTTCTGAATTCTTTGCATCATCGGTTATAACTTTTGTTTGACCTTGAATGAAATCCTTCTTTGTGATGGTAACCTCATGATAAACGCAATTCTCAACGCCTCTATGTGCTTGAGCAAAAGCTCTATAATCAAATAATCTTTTCCAAACAGGGTTGGCAACTAACGAGAACGCTGGCTTTGATGGATCACCTAAATCTGTAATAAAGTGGTTGAGTAATTGATGTAACACAAATTGATTTAATGTGCCTTCTCTGTTAACGTCATCTTTGACATTCAATGGTTCAACATAACCTTTGATAAAAATACTAAAGGCGAGATCAACAACTATTTAAATAGTATAAATTGGACATTAGTGGTCTGTTAGTATATTGTAATTCACTGAATGTGTTAGAAACGAACAAAATTTGGGCCTGATAGATACAAAAAGGGATGTTGCTGAATAGGAAGGGAACGGCGTCCAATAGGTGATAATTGGAGAAAAGATAACCCAACACCAAGACGGAATAACATAACATGTCTGAGAGTCTGTATTCCCTCATTCTTGATAGTGATCAACTGTGATTACTCTTGTAGTCAGAAAAGGAAATGGAAAGTGGATGGCAATCGCAATTGAACTTGCAAGCTTGAAAAGGAATATATATCGACAGAGAAGGCGAAAACATGTTGTCTCTTTATCGATGCTTGTTGCTAGCGCAGTGCCGACAAGAATCGTATGCGCGTTCACACTTCACAAATATTCATGAATTATAATTACAACTTATACAATTACAGTTTACAAGCCTAAACATTATATAGGCAAAAATCAAAATTAACCATAAATGAGAATACTACGTACGTGCAAAGGGAATGATATAATAATAACGAACTAAAAGGAAAAAACAACAAAGAAATCATAACAAAAGGTCAAGCAAAGGGAATCTTCTAACAGTCAAACTCAATCAATTCAGGCTTCCAAAGAAGACAAAGTCTTTTCAATGGTATCTACCAAGATCTTAGCATGTTTCTTCTCAAAGGCCAAAGTTGGTCTTAATCTAACACCGACATCAGCACAACCACCAATGTTAACACCATTAGCTCTCATAGTTGACAAGAACTTGGCTCTGAATTCGGGAGATGGCATATCAAATGCAATGAAACAAGCCTTACCCTTACCTCTCAATCTTAAGAAAGTCTTTGGATGCTTAGCCTGAATTTTTTCCAATTCTGGGTACAAGTAATCACCAGTAGCCTTGATTGAGACAATCAAGTTGTTGTCATGAGCCTCTTGACAGATGGCACCAGCCAAGATAATGTTCTTAGCATCACCACACCAAGTATTGAATTGTCTGTACGGGAAGTTTGGAATGAATTCAGGGTCATGGAAAAAGTAACCAGCAGATTGCATCTTCTTGGAGAAAGTAACTAAATCAGGAGGTGGAGTAATGTTGTATCTCTCATGTTCCCACAACAAACCAGTGGCACCACAACCAGTTTGAACTTCATCAATCAACAACTTAGCGCCGTATTTTAAAGTGATATCTCTTAAACCTTGGAAAAATTCAGCAGAAGCATGGTTATCACCACCTTCAGATTGAATTGGTTCAATAATGACACCAGCAATTGGGCAATGCCACGTCTTGAACAAGTTTTCAACAATAGCCAAACATCTAGCATCTTCAACCTTGTTAGCAGCTTCATTGTCTTCTAATGGGTATTGGTAAGCTGGGAATTCAGCCTTTGGCCATTTGAAGGATGGCATATCCATCTTGTGCACTGGCTTGGATCTAGTAACAGAACCAGAAGCAAATAATCTACCATGGAAAGCCTTAGCAAACGACATGATGGCCAATTCTGGGTTACCTGGAGCTTCATTTTCCATACAAGTTGCTTCTTCTTTAGCAGAGAACTTAGTGTTGAAACCTCTCTTCTTGGATTGGTAGTTAAAGAAAATAGCCTTGAAAGCCAATTCATTAGCGTCAGCACCAGACAAACCGTTCCAGACGTGTGTTTGACCTTTTGGAGCAAATTTCAATAAATCTCTTTGAATTTCTTCGAAGTCGGCACCAGCAAAATTACCAGTGGCAGTTCTGTTGACCAAGTTTCTAATCATCTTGTCAGATTTAGCAACCTCGATTAACTTTGGGTTGTTGTAACCCAATGGAATAGAAGCAACTTGACAATAAACATCCAATAATTGGTTACCGTCAACATCAACGATATAGTTACCAGTAGACTTGGAGTAATCAGCCACGAAATAAGTACATCTATTGTCGAAAACTTCGCCTAAAGTCTTAACCTTTTCGGTACCAATTGGACCTGGAATGGAAGTGAAAACTTTTGGAGCAGTTGGTTCGTTTGGGAAGTTCTTTTCAGAATAAGACATTGCGGATGGTGTTGATGATTATTGTTAAGATATGAGAATTTGGATGTTTATGAGAAGAAAGATGAATCGATCACAAAAGGCTAAAGAAGAGGGGGGAGAACCGGGGTATTTATAGATGGACATTGAAATTGCAACCAACATACAACAGGTTTTACCACGTACAGGGGGGTGTAAAATGGCCATTTTACATTGGGCTATCAGTACACTGTCGGTGTTTTCTTTGACCGCTTAGCGGGTTTTTCGATTACCGCCAATCGGCCATGGGCCATGGGCCAAATATATTAAAATTGAATATGAGTCGCTCGACACTGACTCGCTGATTCTTTGCCGTCCCGTCTCCTCTTGTCTTACGATCGAGTAACGATCTGATGAGCTAGCTATATATAGCTTCTCCACTCCGATTCACTCAACGGCAACCGGTTACTGGTCAGCTGGCCGATCCCACACACATGGTAGGTGGTACGAGTCATGAATACCCGCTACGCTCCACTCTTCTTGTAAACCGTCTCTCTGCTTAGCGGCTAATCGATCATATTGCCATATTGCAGGATTCATTCAGGAAACCCGACGCCGTAAGTAGACTCTAGAGAACACGCGTATAATAAATTCGATACCTACACTGCATACTGTAATTTACAACCACCGGTCTAGATGGCTCATTCACCAAGCATACTAGATTTTATTACTCATCAGATCCACATCCAGGTCTTTTCAACTGATTCATGAATTTCATGGTTATATTATAATTTATAGAGCTTCTTCCCGATTCTCCAATCACCACCAATCACCGGGGGCTGCTCAGTGCTCAGTGTTCGATCTCTTCAATTGTCTGCATTCGTTTAAAGCTTATCGAATATCTACAGATCCCATCCCCGATTCATCATACTCTTTAGAATTGAATCCCTATAGAGAACAAATTTATCGGTTTTCAAATTTTGGAGGAATGGTAGCTTATGAGAGCTTGGACTGTTGAACAGGAGATTAAGTATCATGCCCACCATGGTCGATCAACAATTGTATGAACGGCCAATTCAGCCATATCATGGTAGGCATGGAACTTCTATATCTGAATTTACTCCTGTAAAGATCTAGGCATCCCATTTGATCTGTGTTAAATGAGTCAGGTGAATCTCCTGATTCACGATTGAATCATGTGGAAGTACAGCTTACTTAATCAGAGCATCGATCATGAATGCACACTACAGCTGCTGCTGCTGCCTGCACGGTGCACCACGCACGTTAAAACTGAAATTGATCCATCTGAGCTGCACAGCCTTGGCAAACGATTCATCGTCTAAAAAAAGATGAAGACCATTTTTATTATGGCGAGCGATCGCCCGTTTTTTTTCAGAGATTTCATTTAAAAACCTACCTATTTAAAAAGTTTGTTGTATAGGTAGAATACAAAGATTTTTTCAAAAAAAAACTAAATATATGGGAAGTGTAACAGGCTTATGATATTAAGGAGAGAAAGTGTGAGAAAAGAAAATAAAGAAAAGGCAGAGAGAAAACATATGTACAAACAAAAACAAGAATTGAAAAAAGAATTCAAATATTAGCAACACAACTCAAATAAAACAGTCGATTCATGGGCAGACCTCAATTTCACGCCAGGTACCAAGACCAGTCTTTTTATAAACATAACGTCTATCTCTTCCACCACCACTGAAATCAACATAATCAACAGAATCAACAAACATACAAACAACCACAAAATTATCGTACTCTGAAGATCCACCATCAACTCCACGACTAATAGAATCTAACAATTTCAGTTTTTCATCTGTTAAAACTGACCCTGGCTGTGGTTTCTTGAAAGATTTCTTCATTCCACGAGACAGTCCACTCCAAATTCTTTGTCTTTCCGCTTCCCATTCTTCTTCAGTTGGTGGATGAAGTGTCGCATTTAAAGATGATGAATGACGCATCGTTATACTGAGATCTTGCGGTTTTGTTGTTGTGGTTGTGCTCGAGCCATTACCGTTATTGAACTGAGATAATGATGTTGATGATGAAGGTAAAGAATTTAACAACTGCTTAGCTTGTTGTTTGAGATCTGTGAGTGACATATCTGAACTTTGTAATGAACCTTCTAATTCAGGTGATAACAATTTGAAATTCAACTTGTCATTTATGGAATGTCTAGGGAAATGATTGTATTCTAAAACTTCAGTGTCTGATTTGAATGATGGAGGTTTCGGATCAGTGTAAATATCTAATGCAGGTTGTAAATCATTTGAGATCACTTTCACCACACCAGACAATCTAAATTGTTTCCTCGTCTTAGCAAAATTGAAACACGACTCATAGAAATTGTTCTCTAATATATCCTTGTATTTTTGTGATCTTTTGTCTGTAGTAAACAACAAAATGTTGGTTTTTCTATCATCAAACAAAAATCCACGAAGAACACAAGTTCTTGTCTTGGGTCTTCCATCTTCAGATATGTTGGAAAAACCAAAAGTGATAAATGGTTCGGTTTCATGTTCAGCTACTAAAGCTTGATAGAATGTCGGATTCCAAGTAGCCAAATGCAAAGACATTGCTGTTTTATTTGATGCTTGGAAAGTTGAATAAACCCGGGGGTAAAGTGTGAAGGAGCTAACGGAGCAATGAAGTGGAACTGAAGTTATTGATGAGAGTAATCGACGTGTAGAAAAGAAAAATGGTTGGAAAAGGTTGGCAAACACGGTAAAAGTTGAAACAAAGGATAATAGATGAAATTATTGTTCCACTTGACAGGTGTCTTGGAAATTAAGTGACAAAGTGTCAAATTCCAAAATTGGTTTTCGAACAAGAGAGCACCGAGGAAGTTGGTTCAAAAAAGAGCTGGTGCTGTGGTGGTTGGGGGGTTGAGTTGACAAGGCTGACAACGTGGTGTTGACTGGCCTTTTCGAAGATGTTGACAATGGAGAAAAAGATAGAAGGGAACAATCGCAAGACAGGTTGCAGATTAGTTTTGAAATTTCGATGATGATCTGGCTTTTGTGAATGTACAGTAGCTCTGAACTGCTGCCCAAAATGTCAAAAAATGTCACTTGATTGTGTGTACAGTGTGACTCATTACTGAGCAGTGAGCAGAGTGAGGAGACAGGTTGAAATTTCTCTCCTCGGACGTACGTACCCCTAAGTATTACCGTATACGCTAATACCAACACGTGCGACGGTGCACCACACAGTGTCATGGTACCCTACCCGGGTTCCAACTTATATAATGTTCCGTAGAAGCCCGATTATTTCTACAGTCGACGTCGTCACCCATGATTCATGAATCCTACAATTTATGTTACTGGTAATGAATTTAAACGTAAACCGTAAACTGTTTTAATCAAAAATGCAATTAACATGCACAAACCATATAGAAGCTCATCAAAAGATATCTAGAAATATAAGCGAGTGCAGGGGAAAAAAATTCAAACCGACATCAAGCCGGTTTTCCCAAACATTTAATACAATGGATATAAAAGGTTAATTTCAGTTGGACTTTGGATCAATAAACTGGATTACTTTGATTCTTCAACCAAATTACCGATTCCTTGACCAACTTTAACACGTTGACCTTCTTCCAAATCGAATTTGAAGTTAGCTGGAGCCTCAAAACACAAAACAATTGTTGAACCCAATTTGAAACCACCAATTTCAGAACCCTTGAACAATGGAACCCCACCAAGCGTATGAGATGCATTTGAATAGACCGCTTCATAACAAGTATTCTTCTTTGTTCTCTTAGAGACGGTGGAAGAAGAAGAAGATTGCTCAGTTTGGGTAGATTCAGCGATTGAAGCTAATGAGGAAGATGATGAAGAATAAACTTCATGTTCAAGAACTTCGTTCGTTGTTAAATCTTTATCAAAATTCACCTTAATTGAACCGACATTTGTAGCACCAACAGGAGTCATACTGAAGAAACCATATTTCCAATACCCCAACAGAGCAACTCTTTCATTCAGGACAAACAAATTGGTGAAATGCTTTTGGAAATAAGGAGCAACAGAAAATAGTTCACCAACGAAATGACGACGTAATGTGGTGACCCAGTTCACTGGAGAATGGTATCTATGATAATCACCAGGAGCCAAATAGATAACAGCAAAGAATAGCTTTCTTTCACTCGTGGTATTGCTATCATTATTTATCAAATTATTTTTCAAAGCAAGAACTTTAGATAAACTTGGATGGACTAAAGACTTATCACCTTCACCTTCATATTTAACCAAATTATGACCTTGAGTTTCAACATTTTTCAAGAACTGTTGTTCATTGACACGAACATCAGCACTGGATTCATCATCAAATGTAATTTGATAAGTTGGGGCAGCCAGTTTTTTAGAGTTAACTTTACCTAGCAAAGCATCAACTTTATAAGTGACGCCTTTGACTTGCTCAATCTCACCATTTTCAACAACACCAAATTTCAACACCCTACCATCACAAGGAGAGACAACTGTAGCTGATTCATCAATAGGTCTAACATCTGGTCTAATTGTTCTATAAAAGAATTCACCTAGATTTTTGTAATGAGTCAAATCTGGGTCTTCCATTTCATCCAAATTGGCACCGAAAACTTTAGCATAAAATTTATAACCTGGAGCACGTAACCAAAGAGGTAGATCAATGCTGTTGAATTTACCCCAAAGTCTGGAGATGGTGTTCAATGGCAACCTCTGGTACATATACAGTCCCAATGAAGTTGGTCTTATGATTTCTTCTTCCTCATCATCAAGCTCCTCGATATTATGATGATGGTAACGAGAAACAACACCAAAGAATATGATTGAAATTGAAGTTAATGTGAACAAATTTCTTAACCTTTTACGTTTGGATAACCTTGGTTGTTGTAACTGTTGAGATTGCTGATCTGATGAACTAGTGGAATATTTTCTTCTTCTGAATAATCTCTTGGTATTGGCGATGACACCAGCATTTCTATATCTTTTTGTTGAAGCTGTAGAAAACTTTCTTGTCAGAGTACCAACAATAGATATACCAGTAACGTTATAGTAAAGCGAATTTCTCTTTGGTCTTGGGATCTTTGGGAAAGGATAATAATAAGCAATGTAACGTCTTTTTTGCTGTTTCAGAGGTTGAGGAGGTATGTTGTTGTTAATGTTATTCGTTGATTTCTGAGGTTGTTTTGCTTTTAGAGCAGCAACAGCCTGAGTGTTGAACTTAGCTCTGGAGAGAGGTTTCGTTAAACAAGCGGAATAAGCGGATGCCTGTATCTTGGAGGTAGTTCCGACTGCTTTGTACATTGAGGTGGCTGTTGTTGGTGGAGTTGAAGAGGTGATGTTTTTGAAGAAGAGCATGTTGTTGTCGGTGGTTCAAAAACTTCAAATCAATCAAAGATGAAAGATTGGGCTGTTGACAGTTGACTATGGTTAAAGGTGCAACTTGACAATTGTCACAAGACGCACACAGACACAGAGACAACGAGAGCACAACAATTGAATTACTGACGTACACTTAAAGTAAAAAAACAAAACATACATTCACATGGCTACCATGGTCCATATGTCCATAATTAAGGCTACCCAACCAATCAGAACATCAGATCCATACCTCACCATACGTACAATAGCCATGTGAAAATTTGATTTTTTTTTTGTTGTTTCGTTTACAAATTGCAAATTCCGCGATCGAGTTCGAGTGAGTGAGTGAGTGAGTGAGTGAGTTGGGCCCAGTTGGCCGCCTTGGGCTCACGTGATATTTTCCTCACATGACCAATTTCCATATCTGCCACTTGCTGATTACGTGCCCCTATTACATAAGCCAACCTCAGCGCTCACTTGACAGTGGACACTCACTACTCAATTGATCAGTGGCAAAAATCAAACAACACATATTTCAACAGACATTAACTACCACCGATTGCATCGTTTAAGACTTTCTCTATACCCATTCATCCCCATTGACACTTCCAAACAATGTCTCTCACCACAAGATACTCCAATGCGACTGTGTTCGTTGCACCTTTAGTGTTACTTTCCGCTGTGGATCACTATGAAAGAGTCTTGAAATCATCTTCAACCTCTTTTTCCCCAAATTCAAACAAAAGAGTGCTTGGTGCCGTCTTGGGTGATAACTCCAATAAGAATATAATTAAAGTCACCAATTCTTTTGCAATTCCCTTTGAAGAAGATGAAAAAAATCCAAACATTTGGTTTCTGGACCACAACTATATTGAATCCATGATGGAGATGTTCAAGAAAATCAATGCTAAGGAAAAGTTAATTGGATGGTATCACACAGGTCCAAAGTTGAAGCAAAGTGATTTAAAAATCAATGAAATATTCAAAGTTTTTACAGATAGCCCATTGCTTTTAATTGTTGATGTTAACTCAACTGACAAGATTGATATCCCAACTGATTGTTATTTGGCTGTCGATGAAATAAAAGAAGATGGCTCTTCAAGTGAGAGAACTTTCATACATTTACCATCAATGATACAAGCTGAAGAAGCTGAAGAAATTGGAGTGGAACATTTACTTAGAGATATTAGAGACCAAGCTTCTGGAAACTTGGCCGTTAAATTAACAAACAATTTCAAATCCTTGACATCCTTAAGTGAAAGATTGACAACTATTGTGAACTACTTGAGTAAGATTATCAATGGCCGATTGCCAATTAACAACATCATATTAGGAAAGCTTCAAGACATTTTCAACTTGCTTCCTAACATTACAAGTGCTTTGGATAATGAACCTGGAACTGCTCGTAAAACCGGGACTGAAAAATCAGATTTGAAACAATTATCTGGTGCTTTCAATGCAAAGACTAATGATGAAATGATGATATTGTATGTTTCCAGTTTGGTGAGATCAATTATTGCGTTCAATGATTTGATAGAGAACAAAATTGAAAACACCAAGTTGAATGAATCAGCTGAAGGAAAGACTGCAGAAGAAGGAAGTACAGATGAAAAGAAAGAAGACGAGAAGGATAAAAAGGAATAGATTACCAATAATTATATGTTTTTTAGATAAATTAATCTGTTTGTTATTAGTACCCCGTTGCCAAATTGATAAAAGATATACGGGCGTCGATTGACGCGACAGTCACGTGCCAATTATAAGTTGAGAGACCTTTTTTTTAATTCCAAATTACCCGGCTAGCGAACATATTTTTGTAATCAGATCATTTGTTACTTCATGAAATCACCTGCTATTTCCGTTGTACATACCTATTACCGTATACCTTTCTCACAATACATCAAAATACCCTAGAAAGAAGCAAATGATCTAAAATGTGGAAGGTATCCTTGAACACGATGGCTTCTCCATTCTTTTTCACTACAAATTCAAAGGCCTCCGCTGGAATCTTATCACAACAACTTCAAAACTCCAAAAGATTTCTTTACTATTACTCGAACCGTTTCTTGACCAAGTCGTCTCAAAATTTCAATGGGAATCATGAATCTGCCAGCATATCGTCACAGACCCAATTCATACCAAACTATAGAATTCTCCCGTCTGGCCATGGGCAAAGGCTATCATCCACATCGTCCTCAACAGCAATAACACCTTCTGAAAAATCCTCGGTGATTGAACAGGTTGCCAAAAACGCACTGGCTTGTCATCCACCTTCAAAGAACAACATTGAAGCATCCACTAGTCATATACCATTTAATATTAAGGGCAAGGAACCATCTAACAAAAATGAATTTTCAGTGCTTCAACGATTACAAAAAGGTGAATCATTGACAATTAAACAAATCTATCAACCTTATCTTGCATTAACTAAACCAAACTTGACATTTTTGATCATGTTATCCTCTATTTGTTCATATGCATTGGCTCCAAATCCTCTTAATGTTTTAACGTTTATGAATTTAACGGGTGGTATATTGCTCACTTCCGGAGCTGCCAATGCTATCAACATGGGTAGAGAACCACATTTGGATTCCAAAATGGCTAGAACATCTACAAGACCAATTGTTAGAGGTTTAGTCACTCCAAATGAAGCATACGCATTTGCTGCAGTCACTGGTTCGTTGGGATGTTTTATCTTATGGTTTGGTGTTAATCCAATTGTTTCTATGTTGGCAGCACTGAACATTCTTCTATACTCTTGGATCTATACTTCTCTGAAAAGAAAATCCATTCTAAACACCTGGGTTGGCGCTATTGTGGGTGCTATTCCTCCATTAATGGGTTGGGCTGCGTGTTCATCTTTGTCTGATCCAGGTGCATGGTGTTTAGCTGCTTTGTTATATGCTTGGCAGTTCCCACATTTCAACTCATTAAGTCATAATATCAAAACAGAATACCAAAAAGCTGGTTATGTTATGACAGCATTTGTGAATCCAAAATTGAATGCCCGTGTCGCCTTGAGATATTCACTTTTGATGTTTCCAATTTGTTTTGGTTTAAGCTATTGGGGTGTCTGTGATAACTATTTCTCTTTTGATTCCTCTATTTTGAATGGCTGGATGGCTTATATGTCATTCAAGTTTTGGTTGCAACAAAGACATAATTATTCTAAAAAAATCCAAGCATCTGGTGGACCTTCTACTGCTAAAGTCACGATAGCCAACGCTTATGCTAAAAAATTGTTTTGGTGTTCCATTTGGCAGTTACCCGTTGTCTTAGTTCTTGCCATGTTACATAAGACGGGTCAATGGGATGGATTGTATTACCATTTCTTTGGGTATAAGAAAGAAGATGATAAGTTGAAAGAAAAATTCACCGATGTTATGTAGAGAACCCTTATTTATATTCTTATACATATCTTCTGCTCCTTTATATACTTGTAAATAAGAATTCTGAACTGATGGCCTGATCGTAACTAACGTGTGTTGAAGTCTAGCTTGTAAAGCGCTGAGGGCACATGCTGCACACGCATGATTCGTGAACACTTGTAAGTTGTGTATCTGAGAATCGATATCCATCTTCAAAAGTAAACAAACAAACGATTAAGAGACAGGCTTAGGAGGTCCTCTTGGAATATTCATCTTTCCATTACCCCAATACTACATACATTATGTTTATGCCAGATCTCATGCCCTTAGATGGGCATTTGACCTGGGTCAATCAGCAATCACGCCCAAGAAGACTTGATCAGAAAGTTCCCACCCAAACAAATGGATCACAACGACCAAAAAACGACTATGATGCATTACAACAGTCACCTTCCACTGCTCATATACTATCACTATCCCATTATACTCCAGCATCTTCCAATCCCTTGCCTTATTGCTCAACTCTGAAAAACTCCTCTTTGGGGGGACTGATATATTCTTCAGCTAATGGTAATGCTCCAACAGTGATATTGGATAGACTCAACTTAAAGTTGGCGACAGAAAGGCAATACCTTAGAACTCAAGGTACACTAGGTGTTAACTATTTGAAACCTATTGGTGTTGATAAAACATTATTACAAATTCTTGAAGAGAATGAAGCAGCCGAACAAGAGCTTAATGAATCCGATGAAGATATCGATTTAAATCACGACCGTGACCAACCCGAAGTTAATAGCATGATGCAAAATCAGCAACAAGTTCCAGAGCAGCAACAACAAATCCAACATGCTCCCGATATTCATGTAATAGATACTGATGGACAAGAGGTTGCTACTTCCCCTCAGTCCGGAGAATCACAGCTTAATAATTCTCAAGCACATCACCACACACAAAGCACACCTGGAGAAGCATTGGAAGTGGACTTGGATGCTGAATTATCAGATGGTGATGCATTTGGAATGGATTATGATTTCTTGGATGACGAAGTGAGTGAAGACAATACTGGAAATTTTGATCCAGATGCTGGTATTGTCGGTCAGGTTATTCCTCGTTCGGATCGTGAAAGAGGTGTCGATGATGGATTTATGGCTTCGGAGGAATACCAAGACGATCATACCATTAATAGAACATCTTCAGCTCCCAAGCCATTTTCTTGGAGAGGTTCCATATTACATGATGTTGATTTTGATGATGATGAATTCAATAGCGACGACGATGATGATGCTGCTGTGAGAGGTATAGATACTGGTACAGGTACTACTAGTAATTTCAGTCTTAACTCTTTTGGAACAAACACTGGTGAAACCTCTCCCAACACTGGTGGAGATCTGGTGACCACAATTAATGAGTTGTTAGATCCGTGTCGTACTAACCGTGATTCTGCTGCTAATCCAGATGATACAGATATCGATCACTACGATATGACAATCGAGTGATCACATTTGTGCTTTTTTTGCCACATATGTATTCCTTTGCTCCAAGTATATATTCTTGTAATTGTTTTTCCTTTTTTTAATTAAAGTTACAGAACCCCCAGCCACCAATAATATATTGAGTCGCATATTACTTGCCAATAAATTTTAAGTACAATTTTAGGCACAAATTTATACTTGTATTACTACTATACAATGAGGGTTACTTACGTTTAATTAATACTTTATCAACTTTAGAAACCTGTAAGTCCATTGCTGGAATCATCCACTTACCACAGGAGCATCTCGAGCCTTTCCAAGAATATCCTCCAACTTTAGCTTGACATTTCAAACAATTAAATTTACCTTCCATCTCACCTTTAGTCAACTCATCTTTCATCCAAGTTAAAGGTTCAACAAAATAATGCGTACAATTATTTGAAGCTCTTTCCCTGTAAATCACTCTTCTGGATTTGAATGCATTTTTGGTGAAATATAGTTGTTTATTTCCAGGGTTCCGGTAACCTTCGGAGCCTTCTTCTGTTGGTTCTTCCGAAGGAGGCTCGTGATTAACGAAGGAGTTAGATCTGGCTAACATTTGACGACATCTCTTGCATCGTAGTTCATACAATGGTTCATTGGAATTCAAAACACCACTATTGTGTTCATCCTTGAAGTTAGATCTATCGCTAAGGAAAGTTTTGATATTATCTTCAACTGATGAACTTGAAATTTGTGAAAATTGTATTTCTCTGAGAAACTGATTATATTCAGTATTCATGTCTAATTTTTTTGGATCATCTTCACAATCCAACTTTTTGTAAAATAACAACTGAGATTTAAATGATTCATTCGGTTGTATGTCTGGCTTTGATCGGGAGATTGCATATTTTGCTGTTTTGTAATTCATTTGGTAAAATTTCATCAAGAATGCAATCAAAAAAGACGGTGAACGTGACTGTCCGGCAGAGCAATGAATTAATATTTTTCCCTGGTGTTTCGTTCTCTTGATTTGCTGTAAAGCATCTTCCTTGTTTTCAGAATCAGAAATAAGCTCATCAAATGTATTTCCAAACAGAGCAGAATAAATAAAGTCGTTTGACCGCTTAAAATATGTAAATAACACCTCATGTGGAGAATCGTCTATTGGAATTTGCATTACCGTGTAATTTTCTTTATAATAGTCCGGTAATGTTTGCTTCATAACGGTTAGAATGTGGGTAATACCATATGTCTTGTTCAAGACCTCATGGTCGGGCTCCAATAATGGATCCATTGATGATATGAATATACCTCCGATAACCCTGTAGATCTTGCTGTTGTTTTGATTTTCCATATTGTGATTGTTCAAAGATATATGTGGTTTTGTGGATTGAGATGAATGGGAATTGGCATGTTTTAACTGCCTTACAAGAAGGAAAGTATATCACGAATTTGGGGTTCAAATTCTTCCAACTTTCCAAGTCCAAAAAATAAATTTTAGAAATTTTTCAGACGTGATCACAGATCGCTTTAAGCGAGCGAACTACAACCAAGTTGCAACTATCATAATAATCATATGCATATGCATGACAACGAACCTACCTTATATGCCTATCTGACAACAAAATGCTCGACAGCTACAGCGGGCCAACTCGACATAAGAAAAAAAAATATAGAACAAAATTTAAAAAGAGATATCGTAACTTATACAAGAGATAAATGAAGAAAAAAAATTTAATATTTTGGAATACCACCCCCAGATCTCATCGCATTACCATAACTACCCCTGGAACCTCGATGTTGTCTTGGACCTTGATGAGGTTGTTGTGGAGGACCACCGTAATATAATGTAGGGGGGGGAACTCCCATAGGACCCGGGGAACCTGCACCATTCGAAACTTGAGGAACAGGAGGTGGTGGACCATACATCATAAAACCTTGTTGAAATGGGGGCATAACAAAAGCACCTGGTGGTGGTCCCATTGCACCCGGACCAAGTCCAGCTGCTGCAGCAGCAGCAGCTTGAGCTTGAGCTTGAGCTTGGGCCTGGGCTTGAGCTTGAGCTTGAGCTTGTGCTTGTGCTTGTGCCTGTGCTGCCTGGGCCTGAGCTTGAGCCTGAGCATGTGCCTGGGATTGCATTTGGGCAAATGCCATCGGATGCATCTGAGCTTGGTGATGAGCGGCAACTTGGTGAGGATCCATCATTTGTTGAGCAGGAACCATTACTGGTTGAACAGGAGGCATCATTGGGAACGTTGTTTGTTGGAGGTACATTCTCTTTTGAGGAGGAGGATGAACATATTCAGCGTGATCAGGGAACGCTTTCTTAAATGATTCATCTGATGTGAACTGCCACGTTGGGATGGTAGCAAATGGCTTTTCTAAGTTGACAAAAACAACTTGCTTTTCTTCTATTGAGTTTTTAGTCGAGTACTCAATCTTTGCCGAAATTAGAAGGTTGAAATGAGAAGTAAAAGATTGTCTTTTGATCTCCTCTTCGGTCTTATCAAGTGGACTCTTTGGCAATCTAGAAGTTCCAAAGAATGATAATGGAGTCTTTTGCTTATGTCTGTTTGCAGGAGTAACGGGAGCTGACGATGCAGTTGTAGATGGTGAAGACGCGAGAGAGGCTGATTGTTGAGGTAATGGTGAATTCTTGTTAGAAAAGCTTGCAGGTTGGAATGATGCAGCATTTGGATTCATTTTGAAAACAGCAGAATTTTTGACATCCAGCTTCTTCTTGGGAATGATAGGAGATGGCTTATCGGAGCTACTAGTAGCATTTACACTGGAAACAGCAGAAGGATGAGCAACAGGATCATGCGATGGTTCAACAGCCTTCGTAGGAGGTTCGATGATGGGCTTTTGCGAAACTGAAGATGGTACGTCAATAGATTTGTTTGGTGAAGACACACTGGCTTGAGTAGGAGATTGCGGTTTTTCGGTTGATGATCCAGTAGTCTTACCGGTTGTTGTCTTGGAGGGGTTTACTTCAGCAGGGGCCTTTTGAGTTGAGTTATCAGAAGCAAAAACTGATGAATCATTATTAGCACTAGAGTTGTCAGCTGAAGCTCTATTTGAACGGTAATGGTAAACAGGAACGACCGGTTTAACTTCCACAGGCTTAGGTTTCTTTTTGGTAGGTTCTGGTGGATGAGGGATGTCCTTGTCTTTACCCAGAATATGCAAAACATCAGATGGAATTTTCGAATTAATTTTAAATTTAGCAGAAAACTCTCTTAATGAATTAATTTCACTTTGGATGTTATTCTTCTGTTGATGATCAACAATTTTAGGTTTGGAATGAAGGACAGGAGGTTTTGGTGGAATAGCTGTGGAACCGGATGAGACTAAATTACCAGAAGAACCAGATGTATTTGGTTTCTTAGGCACAAAGGTTGGTTTAGGCGGAATAGTTGATGTATGGTCGTGATGATTTTTATGTTGCTGTTGTTGCTGCGGTGGTGGTCTCTTATCAGAAGTTGCAGACGAAGACAGAACAGCGGGATCGCCATGGAAATTGGCAGCTCTCTGTCTTGGAGGAATATATGCTCCTGGAGTAACAGGCTTCAACTCATTTTTTTCTTTAGTAGAAGTACCTTTCAACATTCCCATCAACAGAGCATTACCATCTGAACATTTTTCTTTCTCTCTGATGACACCGGAGTATTTATCCTCTTCATCAACTCCAGAATCATCAACAACCAATCCTCTTTCTTCTGCAATATGTAAATTTCCATTATAATCGCCGGATTCAATTTCTCTGGCAATACGATCGGCTTCCTTCTTTCTGGCCTCAAAGTCAGGAGCATCTGTAGCTAACTTAGTTGTGTACAGGTTTTCATCAAAAGTCGACTTGATACCAAATTTTCTTTCGTTCACTTCAAACTGATCCCAATGATCATCATTGCCATTAGATCTCGAAGTTGAACCAAAGGTTTGAGAATCATCTTCAATTGCACCACTCCCTGTGAAATCGTCATCAGGAACCCATCTTTGTAGTTCACGCTCCTTAAACATTGAACCAGAATTTGAAATGTCGGTATCAGTTTTAAATTTAGAAGTGGAGGAATTGCTGGAATTATTGAGAGAGGAAGAGCCTGAAGAGAATGGTTTTTTGTCTTTGGCAGAATTTTCAGATGATAAATCAATGTCGTGAAATTCAAGCATCATAATGTCAGGCTCATAAATGATCAAGTTTTCATCCAAAGCCTGGTTTAAATTACCAGAAATTAATTCTGGGTACTTCAAAATAATTGAAAATCCGGTATCACCCATACTGGAAGTAGTCAATAAGATACCAGTTAAAATAGAGCCGGATGCTAAAGTGACTGTGGCTAAAGATCCGATGGCATTAACCAAACCAAATAACAGTCTGTCATTCATATGTTTGATACCAATCTCAAACTCAGCGGATGACAACATGGTATTATTGTTACCATTTCCATTATTAATAAGATCAGAATTGTTGCGACGGTTGTTGAAAGAGTTGTTATTGTTGTTGTTCTGGTAAGACACATAGTTGTTGGAATTGGAACGACGGGAATAATCGTTGTTAGCATTGTTGTAACGGCCACCTGCCATGTTTGGGGCCGAACCTCTAAAAGAAGCCATGATGGGAGAAAATGAAAAAACGGTTAGTCTCCCAAAACAAATGGATGGAGTAGAAAGTAGGCGTGAAGGTAGCCAATGAGGTGGTGGTGATGTTGTTGAGTGTGAACGGGCCAATAACAAGGTACTTAGGAGTCTACGATTGTGTCTGCCATCTGATTCATCATGTTCCTGTCCTGTTCAGTGTTGATGGAATTCTGCATCTCTGAAAATTGACGAGCGAAACGCAGACGGCGGCGGTACGTTATGGCTGTGCCGAAGTGGTGGCACACCTGTGTACGGGTGTGCAAAACTAGATTTAGGGGTCGATTTTTCGACCTTTTCAAACCAGGGCTGCGCAACCCCTGTTCCAATGTGGACGATCTCTTCTGTAGGCATTGGCTGAGCTGATAAATTGACAAATAACATTTTGGCACCTCTGATTGGCTCGCTCTGATCATCATGTCATTTTTTTGCGTGCAACTAACTGTGAGATCGAACCAAAACCAAATGTCTGTACACACATTTCACAAAACACATCTATACAGCAAGCAATAACTGAACTACTCCACCTCTTGAACCGAACACACAAACTATAGTACCATTCACATACACATATCGCAATAATGAGAGCTTCCAGAATCCAATACCAAGCTGCTGTATGTTGTTTCTACAGTGTTTATTTGCTCATTCTTTCACTTAATCTATGAGCATAAACAGAGCCAATCGTACAATTCTCAAATGTTTTATTTTACTAACAATTTACAACATGTTTCACTGTTTCAAATGCAAATAGAAATCCACCGGCGGTTTCATGAAAAATGTTCCAGTTGAATTATACCCATTATTTGCTGCCTGTGGTGTTGCTTGTTGTTCCGCTATCTACTTCTCCACTAAGAAGCTCAGAACTGATCAAACCCTTAAATTGGGAAGAAAGGCTCCTGTTCATGAAGAAAAGTTGATTGAAGCTATTGCAAAGGATTAGATCAACAAGCCATCAGCATACCCATTCCATTCACTCATCTCTTCCCATATCATTTTTACGAACCAACTCTTCACAAACACAGCATAACATCTCGGTGTTTTGACACCGCTTTTTGAATTGGAACATTTTATTTATATACAATCTTGAACAAGAAAAAAATCATTTGATGATATTATATTCTCTGAAATTGTATCATTTGTGTTTAAATTTTAATATAAGCTCTCTTTTTTGCGCAAAAATTTCTCAGCACACATGTATTCATTTTTATATCAACCCACCACAAAATGGACAATGTTGGATACCATGCATTTGAGGTTTAGAAGCTAGCGCAACAGTTACTTTGGGTAGTTCAACGTTGTTGATCATGAAAATACTATTGCTCGGTTGTAACATTGTAGAGTGCTATAGACTAACCTTAATGAGACGTACACTTCAACGGTATGCGTGGTAAAACTTCCGGTGACGTTTTAAATACTGTCTCGATTTACTTATAACCGCTACAATAGGATCAGTATATTCTGTTACTTTCCTAACAAAGGGATAAATGTCCGATGCTACACACTTGTTTGAAGTTTACAAATTTCAGATAATCTAGCCTTCTACGTCACGTGGATTCCTGGCCTCTCGTTGGTCAACTCAATTCTAAAGAATCGGATTAGTGACGCGCTTGAAAAATAAATTCTTTAAAATGGTTAATCTTAAAACTTTCAAAAAAAGTTTTGGTTCCTAACGGGATCGAACCGCTGATCCCCGCGTTATTAGCACGATGCCTTAACCAACTGGGCCAAGGAACCTTTAATCACTCTGTTATAGATTAGATTTGATTAGACTTTGTTAGCATGGTGGTGTGGCTCTATGGCTATGCGGCTCTTGTCTTCAAGGTTTAGAAGATATAGATATGTTTCAGGA
>JAKTRY010000257.1:0-31706 GCA_030579935.1 Ambrosiozyma cicatricosa | reverse complement strand
TAATTGTCATGTCTCAATATAGTACATTGACAGACTAATTAGTCAAGATGTAACATTATTGCTGTCTGTTCTAATGAATCGAACTGGTATAAGTATATGCCATCTCCCTCCATTTCAACCAGTTTTCCCTTCTCCTCCTAATTTCTTTCCCCTTTGTCAGGTATTCCTTGCTCCCCCCCTTCCCGAGATTAATGTTGCCTTTCCCTCTTTTTTCTTCAACCTCTAGTCATTCCGACTTAGACGATGAGTGATCGTTATCCGGCGTTCCTCCGAACGTTTCCGATGACAATTCTTCTCAAAATCTGCCATTAAATTGGGCTGTGCACATCAATTTCTATTTCTCAAGAGTAACTGTTCCACTCCCTCGTTTTCTGTTCCATATATGACTATATAGTCTCCGTTGTTGAATTATATTGGTGGTTCCGTCATATATGCAGAATGTAGAGGTTATATATATGCATATATATATATATAATTCATTTGAAATGTGTATGGAATCCTGGATAATGTTATCTAATTAATCTGTATATATATAGTCTTGAGTCACGATATATATATGATACTGATTTTTCAATTTTTATTGTGATATAACAATTCATTCTAGCATATAATTTCATCAAACAATTAAAGCACATGAGAGCTATCAGAGGTATTCTTTTTCAATATCTGTCGGATTGAAACGTCCATGTGAATGATCATCAGAAAATTTGAACTTGCCATACATATATAAATAAAAGGGATCACTCATTCATAAATATCCCAGATACCGGTTAGAATAAAGTTGACAGTATCCGAACATTTCCACGCATAAACACCATTAATACCATCATCCAGCATGGTATATATACAGCCTCTGCTTCATCTTTATAAGCACACATAGTAATAGTCTTATTGTTATCTTCCACTTCCAATATAATACTCCCCATGTCACGCAGTGCGAGATATTTCAAAGTTTTGTCAAACCGGCAAAGTATAACCTTGCCATTTTCTTCGTCATCTATCCCTAAGAAAGTTAGGTCTGCTGTAACAAGCTGAGACGGAAATGCATCAACAACCAACCCTGAAATCGAAATACAGCAGAGCAGATCTAACTTTAATAAATTATCAGGTGGAAGAATGAAATTATGCCAAAAGATAGTATGTTGGATAGTGGTTTCATCGCAAATCGAAAGCCTTAGTGTTTCCAATGTGTCAGAGAGACATGAAGAACGAACACGGGAGCAAAATCCATCGACTCGGTGAAGAGCGTCAGAATCTTCAAGTGCTAATTCCGAATGTGTTGGTTTGTTCAGTGGTAGAATGAAGTCTTGACCGAAATTAGCAAAATTGATTGTGGAACCCCGACTTGAACTGAGTATAACATGCAAAGATCTCAAACTGTTAGGTAATGGTACGTCGACTAAATATGCCCTCACGGTGAGACTTTGTAATGATAGTAAACTGGCACTTTCAAAAGAATAGGTATCTATATTCAAGCGCTCTAATGCAGGGAGATTTTTAAACGACAAGTGTTTCTTGAAATTTCTCCTTTCGTAATAATCTTGAACCTCCAAATTGGTAACAGCGGGTGGTGAATTGTCTATAAATAACTGCATTCTATGAAACTGATCAATGAATGGAAATTTATCACGATCCACAGACTTTGAGGGGTGGATTTTGACGTCTGTCAAATTTTTCAATTCTTTAACACTGGAAATTGTGGGAACTTTCATGGCCGGAATTTCCAGCTTTCTCAAACATGAAGGCAATTTGATGGCCAGGTTGCTAGAATCGTTTTTCAATCTACAATACATTGAATGAAGTGTGTCGGGAATAATGTTAAAAAGTGAAGTGTCAACAGAAATGCCATACAGATGAATTTTCTTCAACGAATCCATATTTCTTAAGTTAAGGTTGCGAAGAAGTTCCGAGCCCACCTTCATAGAGACACAGTTAAAATAACAGATGTTTTTAATCCAATTGATGTTAAGTATACCAAACCCATCCACGTGGTGTAGAAAGTCACAATGACCGAGAAATTTCAGATATAGATTGGACACAGGAGTAGGTGGGTTCGTTTTTGTGACAGTGAGGGAAGTATTAATGATATCTCTATCGTTGGAAATTAGGGTCACTAAACCTGTAATTCGATATGTCTGGTTTTCAACTGGCTTAAATGAAAGTGATGATTTCATAGATAGCCTCAACAATCTCTACTTCTCGTCTTTAGTGGTCCCAGGCGAAATCTTCCGTTTTCTCCACATTTGCACACGTTCTTCCACTAAGTTGATTTCATTCTCCGAAATATCAAACTCAAGTTTCAAAATTTCTAATCTGTAGAGTTCTCTAAAATGACCACGTCGCATCGCCGATAGAAAATGTTCATGTTTCATAGTTAGTGAAATTGCATGTTTGATGTATAGCATCTGACATTCCCATAGTTGATCATCGTAATGATGGCATCTAACATCCATGATTTGGAACCATTGCATGAAATCTGAAACATTCATAGATGCACTTCTCTGCTATATAGCAAGTCGGTTGTGGTCGACAATTGATAGACGTTTGAGTAAGATAGATCTGGACAATATAAACTCTGTAATTTCATTGAAATAAACATCGGTAAAAATATATTGGCTAAATTCCAAATCTTGAAATGCCAGTGCTATGATATTATCAAGAATCGGATTATAACTAAAAAGATCGACAATTTGAGTTGGAAATACCTCAAAACGATACAGGTTCAGTTTTTTGGTGATGAGAATGACATGTTTGAGAACTAAGCATTGAACTTCAAAAGGAAGTTATGCTGTGATTTCCAAAACTTCAGCTGGAACATGCTGATGGTCGACACTTCTGGATATGTCTGTGGTCATTGAAGGGTATATCGAACCATACGATTGAAAACGACATAGCTTACCAGAACTGGCAAAATTGTATCCGGCTGAGTTTTTGATTTTTAGAGTCATTCGCATAGCCACACACACTTGAGGCGTAGTCACTACGGTATCTCAAGGAGGAGTTGACCTGAAGGCTGACACTGAACGACATTATAGCCCAAGAGTTATCCCATGCCAACTATCCCCTGTTGATTGAGTTCCTAAAATACCTACACAAATCACCTTGCTGACCTCAATATCACATTAAGAAATTGCTAAAATATCACCAGTCTCCTGGGTTTGAACAATTTACTTGAACATGACCCGCAGTCATCTCTCTGACCAGTTGTCTATTACGTGACTATTTTCTGTTGTTGAGTTATCGCTTTGAAAACATGACATTTTTTCCATTTTTTTTGTTACTAGGTCATTCTATTTGAGGTAAAAGAAACTAAAATTGATCCAAAAAAAGCTTTGAGCCAAAGACCGTTCTGTGAATGGACAAGAAAGACGTTGCTTACAGAAGTTCCAACGGTATTGAAAATCGAACTCAATTTCCAATATCAACATCTATCTCCACGGTAAAAATCAACTGTTATTTCTTTGTGCATAGATATAGTCGAACAACGCTAGCTGGATAACCACAAGGATTTTGAAAAGTGAGTCTCTGCTAACTCAATCAACTCATGCTATAGTTTGACCCTGAGCTATTTTCTTTGCTAGAAGTACTGAATAATTAGCAATTTTAAAACAAACTACAGAGCAATTAACTTTACGAAAACCAAAATTATCTGTTTATTAGCCTCTGGGTCATTCTTGTCGTTCTTTGGATAACTCGAAAAGAAACAGATAAATTCAATTCATAAATACTAGAACTCTATAAAAGGGGGTCAACCCGCTTCTACTTCTGTTCCCATCTTTTTCTTTCTCGTTTGCAAATCTATTCACCCAAAAAGCACACAAAACAAAGCTTTTCTACCTATCAGTCATTATTCCTCATATCAAAACCAACAATGCAAGCTACTTCTTCTACCTTATTCCCTTCATCTGCTGAAAACGAATTCCACCAAATTAATTCCGCCAAACTGAACCATGATTCATCAAATGATGTTGCTTCTCTATTTTCTGATGATGAATCAGATATCTTTTTTGACTGTGAAGAATCTATCCAGTCTGGTATGAGTTCAGATATGTTTTTCGATTGTGAAGAGGATAATAAATCTGATACCTGCTCCATCGTCTCTATTGAGTCCAATGAGGAGTATTGTGTCTGTTCCACCGCAGAAGCTGTTGATTTCTTTTCAGAACTTGACAAAGGGTGTGATTCAGAAGTAGTTACGATTTATTGTTCTGGTCCTCTTGAGCCTCCTATTTATCAACAAAAGATTGCATTTCCATCTTGTGCAAGTGCCAATTATGAACAAAACTATCAACCACTTAATAGTGTTTTTGACTATATTCTGACTGATGATGTTCAAGATGACGACTATGATTTGAATCCTGCCCCTGAATCTGCCAGCTCCATCATCTCAATTGAAGCAAGTGAGAAAAACTGTGTCTGCTCTACAGCAGAAGCTAACGGTTTCTTTTCGGAGATTGTCAATGTTTGTGATTCAAAATTCATTACTATATCTGGTTGTGGTCCTCTTGACCTCCTATTGATCAACAAAAGATTGCCTTCCCATCTTGCTCAAGTGCCAATTGTGAACCATTATCATGCTCTAACTATCAACCATTTAATAATGTTGCTGACCATATTCTGATTGATGATGTTCAAGAGGACAACTATGATTTGTATCCTGCTCCTGAATCTGCTTCCTCCATCATCTCCATTGAAGCAACTGAAGAATACTGTGTGTGATCTACATCAGAAGCTAACTGTTTCTTTTCGGAGGTTATGAATGTTTGTGATTCAAACTTGGTTACTATTTCTGGCTCAGGTCCTCTTGAGCATCCTATTGAGATGCAAAAGATTGCATTCCCTTCTTACTCAAGTCCCTGTTGTGAACCATTATCATGCTCCAATTATTACATGTTTAATGGTGTTGCTGACCATAGTTTCATTGATGATGTTAAAGAATACTATTGCTTACAAAGCAGTTGCTATTAACGCTTTTCCTCTCTTCTCAGAAAATGTTTCATCATATGAGTCTTCATCACTCTTTTCATCTCCACTGCCTACCGACGTAAGTGTCACTGATCTAGATTCCAACTTTCAATTGGATCCTGCTCTTGAAATTGTCGATGAAAGCTGCTGTGATGTTGATGAGTATTATTCTCCTTATGATCCTGCTGAACTTATCCACAAAGTTTGCATGCATGTTTGGAATTTCCTCTCTAAGTGGTGGTACAGAGCAACAAAGAGAGCCGATGAAGATTACACCTTTATGAAGCTCGGAAAGATGGTCTGATAAAATAAGACTAATATCAGAAGGTTTTCTTTTACAGCATAAAGCATTGGTAATACTTCTTCAATTTCTGTTTCCAACTCAATCAGTACAAGATTACACAGTATCATAGTATGCTCCTTTCAAAAGTGATCCTGAAAAGTTGAATTTTCGAAGTTTGATCTTAATGGCTTTGAATTGTTACGCTTGCAGGCTCAAGCTTCTAAGGTTGATAAATTGAGGCTGAAATTATTATATTGCTAGAATGTCAAATTATCAATACAATGGAGTTTTTGCTGAAGATCTGTTCTTTTTTTGATTTGTCTAACAGTTCTCTGTTTTTCTTTTTATCTTTCCTGTTGTATTCATATCTAAATTCAAATTCTAAGGATTCTTACTTAAATTTGTTCATTTAGAGTAACATTGCAACTTGAATTTTAACCTCAATTCTTTTGTCAAATCTGAAGTTCAAAAATTATGCATGCCAAATTTCTTCTCCAGAGTTCATCAATTAGTTGATAATATGGTCATTGCTATCCATAGCTCGTCGGTATGAGCATTTCTATTTATCAATCGTGTCAATTATTATTCCTTGAAAACCGGCTGTTTTGTCACCCATCGAACTCCATATTACTCTGCCGTCAATTATTATTTCATTAAAATTAGTTGTTTCTCCACTCATTAAATACCCTTGAAACTACATAATCTTTATTTTTCTTAGTCTACCAGATCGATTTACTAGAGAAAATTACTATAAATGGTGTTAACGTCCTTCACTTTGGTTTCCCATCATTTCCCATCTTTCTCTTCTTGCTTTCAGCAGCAACCCATTAGTTCACTCAAAAGCCTAAGCTACTATTTCTTTTTCACAATCCAGAACTTTTAACCACAAGAATTAATAATGCAAGCTATCACTTCTACTTCTTTCTCAACCTCAGTTGACCCAGGTTGCACTCCATCTCCTGTCTTTCAAAAGGAAGTTAGTTCTTCAACTGATGTTGTTTGTTGCACAAATGATGGTAAAACAGAGGTTTATTTGGATTCCCAACCAGATAATGATTTTGATATTGTTTCTATTACTGCTCCTGATTCTACTGATGGGTTTCATGCTTGTTCTACAGCAGAACCTAACATTTTCTTCTCAAAACTCGTTGAAGACTGTGGTTCCACATTAGTTTTTGCTTCTGGCTCTTGTCCTGTTGGACCTTCTGTTTCTAGTTCCAGCCCTTGTGATGAACACAAAACCACATCACCTTCTACTATTGACTCCAACATTGAACCAAAAAGCGCAGATAACAAGTCTTTCGAAGTTGTCATTGATTCTATCTGTGAAGATGACTTTGATAATGAGTCTGAGTTCCAGGGAATTTGTTGCCCTGTTTCACCTCCTGTTTTCTTCTATACTGAATCTGAGCAACCACGTAGATCTTGTCCATCAAAGTGGTCTTCCATCGCTGTTCCAGTTCCTATGCCTGCTGTTGTATCAGTTTCATCTGATAAGCCATCTACTGAAAATGTTCCACAAAGCTTCAGCTACCTTGATTTTTGCCCTGTTGTTTCCGAAAGAAAGACTGTTAGAAGGAGAGAACAATTTTGGAACCATATTTGTCATTGGTTCTATGGAAAGGAAGATGATAGTATTTCCACTACTGAAAACGAATGTGCTGAAGAGCAATTCATCATCTCGTCTCGTGGCTCAGACTCTATTACCCTGGCTAATTCAACATTCACTTCATCTGATTCTGACAGTACAGCCACAGATATTTTTGAATCCAACAAGAGTTGTTCATCATCTCGATCTACCTCAGGCACCCTTTCCTCAAAGTCTGGTCCATCTAAGTGCTATTTTACTAGAGCCATTTATGGTCCAGGATTACCTTCCACAAATGAGTGTGAGTTGTTGTACAAAGAAGCACATGAAAAGTGTCAAGCTGATAGACTGAGACAAAGAGTGTCTCGTGGTTGGAAGGCTATGAAGTCTAGTTGCGCCCCACACAAATGATGGGTCGATGTCTTCAGAAACACAAAATAGATCATGAAGGGATTAACACGTCGAGACTCGAGACTACGGCACATGTGACATTCGCACGCCCTCTCTCTTTGTTCTGTCTTCTTGCAGAATACAATTTCCACCCATTTCCACCCAGCAGTCAAACTTTCTGCAAAACTGCAGTTCAGCTCAAACCAACCATATACCTAGACACAAATACTTTCAATTGTGGATATTGAGGGGACCTGCTTAGCCCTGATGCTGTTTTCCATCCTTTGCCATCTGTCTCTTTTCTGACTTTTCTTAACAACATTCTCTCCCACAGCCCCATCATCAATATACTCATTCAATTTCTACTGTTCTCCGAAATGGAATATTCTTCTTTTGACCAATTCCCAGATTTGAATTCAAGCTCAACTGAATGTGAAAGCATAAAACCAGTTTCCGTTGAATCAGACAAGACTCTTACAAATGATGGTGTTTCTTCGCCTTCACTAAACGGGCCTGCCATTTTTTTGGATTGTTTGAAGGATGTTGGAACTTCCAGTGAGTTCATTAGTACTTTTGAATCCATGAATGACTTTTGCTTTGAAGATTTGACTGAAGTTGTTGATGAGCTTGCTGAAGGCAGTTATTTCTGTTCTGGTTTGGATGTTACTGATCAATCATATGGTTCCAAATTTTCTGTTCACGATGGTTATTATCTCTCCACTCGTTTGAGTCCAATAATGGAAGAGCCAGAAAGTCCTGATTATGATGATTCCAAGACACCTAATAAATCTCCTTCTAATTACGGTATGCCTGAGAGTGAAGACAAAGACGAAAATGAAGATGAAAATACCATACAGAATAGTTCTCAACTAATTTCCCCTTGTCTTTCATTCTACTCTGAATCTTTCATACCACGTCCATCATGTGTTTCTTCAATTGTTGTTCCAGTTCCTCTGATCACTAATATCTCCAGTTTCTTTCGTAAACGTTCCCCAAAAAGTATTCAACAAAGCTTCAGTTATCTTGACTTTCACCCAAGTGTCATTGAAAAGAAACCACGCAAGCGTGCTTGGGCGCACATCTGTAGATGGTTTCATGGAAGACAGAAATTTTCGGTCTGAATTTACTAGCTGGTTTTGATCCTGTTCAATAGCTCTATTTTTGTGGTTCTTGATTCGAATGATTTAGGTCAATTGATACCAGGCACCAGGTTAGTTACAGTCATCCTAAGGTTATTGGATTCTACAGCTAAGGTCCATCAATATGATTCAAATTAGTTTTCGAATCCTGAAATTCCGCTCGACGTTGGTTTAATTTGCAAAAGAATTGCTTATACAGGTTTTGTAGTTTGTGAAAATCATGTCAGGTCAAGAATTTAATTTCGATTTCTTATAGCATTTTTGCTCTTTTCACAGCTAGTACTGTTTATATATATCATTTTTAAGTCTCAATTGGCTTAATTATATCAATTAATTGAAACAGGTTTTGTTTTTTCAGTTGACGTGAATATTAAGTTGTTGTGAAATCCAAATTGTTGCAAGAGTACGTATATAGTAGATCAATGTATAAGTAGGACAGTGGCATGCACAGAAGATTTCGGTCGGGCCTCAATTGCTGCCAATTAAATTTCTAATCGCCACTCAACTTCAAACAGGCTGTTAGTCTGTACGAAACGAATGTAGACTGATAATGTCTGTGTCCCAAATTCCAACCATTAGTATATGTCATTACCATCAACAATACCTACTAAACAATGACTATCCACTCAAGATTATGGAATTACATGTTAGTTCGAGCTTTTAAATACTCGGGAAATCTACGTGCAATCATCACTGGTCATGACGTGCAATGTTACAAGAAAAAAAACACCAAACTCTATTAGTTCTCTATCACAGCAAATAAACATTAACAAGAATCCTTTCAGCTTCTCACAAACCATTAGGAGACTTAAGGTTGGACGATTACATTAACTCTCGAGTTTTTCAAATTATCGTGAGGTTTACAAGATATCAGTTTTGTTGTCTTCGTGTCTTGATTAGTGAGAGAATTTGATGGGTATACCCGCAATGATCATTGGCTTCAAACAGACAAATATCATGCATAGCTTTTTTCTGTTCCAATTAATTTGTCATTTTTATGAAGAAATCTTGGCTGTTATGGATGGTTGATCCTATCGTCAGTATATTACGTTGGTCTGTGTTATGTGTGACCTAAGTAACGCATACTGATTGTTTTTCTGCCTCACCAACTTGAAACTTGAATGCGGATAAATACCATTTATTGGAATCCTGACATGGTATAAAAGAAGGTCACTTTCCTTCATTTTTGTTTTCCATCTTCTACCACTCTTTCTTTTCCTTTCCCATCATGAACTTATCAAAAGCCTACCTAAGCCAAAGCTTTTTTAACTTCAATCACCACTCAAATCACAAAACCAACCATGCAAGCTATCATTAATCCTTCTTTACTGAACTCTGGTAAGCTCAGACTGGAGAAATCCAGAGCTAGAGAAGCCAGAAAGGCCTTAGACCCATCCTATGATTTTGTCGTTTTCCAGTCATTCAACGACCTACCAAAGAGAACTTTCAGTTGTGAAGAAGAAAATCCAGCCTACAACGTCGTTCCATCGTCATATGAACTCAACACTGGTGTTGAAGAATCTTGTGATCTCTCATCAGCTGAACAAAAGGCAGCTTTCACAACTTTCATTGAAGACTGTGGTTTTGATTCTGTTACAGCTTACAGTTTCACTCCTGTTGAAACTCCTTATTCCCTTGCTCCAACTGCAAATGAGGATCCTTCCTATTCAAGCCCAGGTTTTGAAGCACTTCAAGTCCCAGAATCTGTCTCTAGTGATAGCCTGAAAGAAGAGCAAGAAGATGGATTACAGAATATTTACTCTCCAGTTGGGTCTTTCTGTAATAAATTTTCTGCACACCATCTGCAATTCCAGCATGCTTGTCTTCCAATGTTTTTGCTGCTGATGTTCCTGTTGTTACTGAAAACAACACCCACAAAAGAAAAAAGCAATTATGGGGTCGAATTAATAGATGGTGGCACAGTAAGACTGCCAAGGTCGAGATTGTTGAAAGCACCACACCTGTTGATGTTGGCGGTAAAGATGCTGATAATCATGTTTTTGAAAACGCCTCTCCTTCTGATGTTGAGGTTGAAACAGATGTTGTTGGTCAATCCATTAATTGTGGTTCTTCTGACTTGGAATCATTCAGTGACTACACCTCGGTCTCTGCCGTCGATACTGTTCCACATGTTGATTATTCATTATCCTCTGACTGTTCATCACCTTTACCACCACGCCATGCTCCAGCTAAGCATGTTACTTTTGAACAACTTAATGATACAGAATCGATCTCATGCTTAGCTCCCCTGTCATCACAATGTTCAGCTGAGAGTGATGTTGAATCAGTTGATGCTTCTAAAGAACACAATCTGGATGGTTGCGATTGGTTGATGATGCAAGTCAGTAAAAACTGTGATACTGATAAATTCAAGAAGAGATTACTGCAAACTTAGAATGCCATGGCACAAGATTTATAAGCTAGAGCTTGATCCATGACCAATTATTTCGATTACGTTGCATTTTTCTTTTCTTTTGTTTTATATCCTTGGAGTACCAATTTTTCTATATTTTCTTCCATGGTTTTATGATCTTATATATTTCTCTTTGACATATATTTTAACTTCTTCCCTTGCGATAAATTTCTTTATTTCTCCTTTGTTTTAACTTTTATATCATTGTATATATATGCTTCTACAATTTTTACTTAATTTGATTGTTTCTAATTTATTTTAAAAGTTGACATGCAACGATCCATATTGTAGTAGCGTTTGTTCTATATAACTGCTACCAATTATTGAAGCTTATAAACTATCCAAGGTCTGTGTGTTTGCCTTTGGTGCACAAATGTTCTCATCGGGATCAGTTAGGAGACCCCTAGCTATAACTTGCCCTACTAGAAGTGATACAGTACTGCTCTATGTTTGCTCTGTTCTAGTATAATATTAATTGAATTATTTGAAAACTAGATCGAAAAATAGAGTATATAAGCAAAGAAGGAATATTAGATAAGTATATAGGTACCTATAAATAAGAGCAATTAATGAAAGTCAGCTCAATTTGAAAAAGACATTAATTTGAGAGCAGCATTAGCCTAAACCAACCGAGTTCAACTAATTTAGTGCTCAACCCGACAATTGTATCACCATGGAACAATCAAATGATACAAGGTACACCCATGGCCTACAAATAACGCAATTGACATTATAATCTATATAAGTTTTAGAAATGAGAGAGAACCTACTCAATCTTTTCAAACTAAACAAGTTGAAAATCAAAGACAAACATCTTATCGGAATTTTCATCGTACAAGAAATTTTCGGGACGTACGTTCTTGTGTATCATCCTAATGGCAGCAAATTTCTTGAGCTCTTGGTCAACTTTCTCAAAATCCTTAGCACTCGTTGGGTTTCTCAGATTACCCTCCAGCTTTTCCAAAACCGAATATGTACGTACCACTAATGATTCGGATATCACCATTCACAGTTCTAATCATAACATTTTTACTGTCACTAAGGTCACCTGAAAACAAAAGCCTTGGAACATTGATTTGTTCATCAAGAGCACATGATTGATTGTGTCGCCAAATTCACTGATCGATAAGCAACAATCCCATTTTAAAAGTCTTCACAAGACTCTTTCAAAGATGGAGTATCGCAACTAAATCATGAAGACGTGTGTTGAACTTCTTGCTATAATTAACACCAAAAATATGCAAACAACCTTGAAGAGGCATGGACATGACGTGGTTTAAATTAACACCAACGACTTTGTTTGAATCCCAAACAACAGGTTCGAGGATCGGGTTACAACGGTGGAGTTCCTTTTTCGGCATGCCTCCAGTGGGAAGTTGGGGTGATGTACTAGAGACTGCACAGGGGAAAGATGAGGGATTTGTATCAGAGGCAACAGAGTGAAGAGATTTCTTGGTAAACTCTGTTTCTTTCTTGTCATCCATTAACATACCGAGAAGAAGGGTTAACTGAAATGATGATGTACTCTTCTTCCAAATCTCCTCTTGGTGTAGAAACAGCTCTCGAAATTGATCTGGAAAGAGAGAGGGTAGGATCTATAGATACTGTTATTCCTTTTGACGAGCATGTTCCTTGCTTGTTTATCTGTAAAGTCTCAGCAATTGGTGTTCTTTCTTCTTCTGGTGCACAATCTAAAGGCATGACTAGTTTTTGTTCTTGTAGTTGTATTGTGTCTTTAGTAAGTACAAATGAAAGCTGGAGCTTGGTTATTTTGCTTTCGTAATAGCCTTCAAAAAAATGCATCTCGATTCTGTGTACCGCACTGTGATTTGCTCGCTGGGGTAAATGAGTGCATGCAGAAAATTTCAGATGCAAGTGAATCTTCAACAGGATATTTCAAAGTGAATGGCTCAGTCTCGTAAGTTGTTGTAGTGAATAACAATTCATTCAATTTCAATATTATAGATGTCATAAACATTTATAAATAAAAAATCGAAAACTGGAAAAGAATCACGTATCATGCATATATATTCATCATTTACGATGATCACAACTGGATTTCATAGTCTTCCAACCACGAGAGAGTCTTAGGCTCAATCTATCGGATTGTCAGTTTCTATGTGCTTGTTTGTACAACAACTCGTATTCATTCATAGGAAATAACCTTGGTTCAAAACTGGTTGTAGTGGAATAACTTTTGAATGGAACAGATTCTGAGGACAGAGGAGTGCATTTAGATGATGAACGCTACTTGTTGGACTGGGGAATATCTGTAGATTCTGAATCCGAGAGAGCCAGCGTTGAACTAACCAGAGTGCTGGTGTAAGTGTCATTGAAAGAGATATGAGACTGATTTTCAGCACACTTATTTTCAGAAGTAGAAGCAGTGGTATCTCCCTTTCCATAGAACCAGTCGCAAATGTGATTCCAAAATTGTTTTGTTCTTCTATGAATCTTGATTTCAGAAACAACAGGGCAAAAATCAAGGTAGCGAAAGCTTTGTTGAATGTCTTCAGGGGTCCCTTTATCGAACGCAGCAGAGATAGGCGTGATCGTGTGAACTGGAAGAACAACTGAAAGAGGACATGATGGATGTGGAATGTAGGATTTAGAATGGAAAGAAGCATCAACAGCTGAAGCAAGTTAGAAAAAATTCTGCAAGTCAGCTTCTTCATCGAGTTTGTCATCAGGCTCAACATCACATTCATTCTCGAGCTCAACGTCGTCAAAGAGAGTCTTCACTTTGAGAAGACGATTCATCTGATCTGTTCGAATCAACGTAATAACAACTCTCAGGTTCTTCAGTAATAGGACTCAAACAGGTCGGAAAATGGTACCTGTGGTGAACATCAGAACGGGAACTAAGTGAATCAAAAAAATCACCTTCAGCAAGCTCATCAACAGCTTCGGTCAACTCATCGACGCAAAAGCCAAAGAGAGAATCGTTTTCACTAGTGAAAACATTAATAGATGTAACATCATCTACATAATCCGAAAAAGAGTCAGATTCACTCTGAGAAGATAAAGAAGCACCATTGTTTGTTGAGTCGATGTCAATTTCGGTGAAAAATGAATTGTCGCTCTGGTACCCGGCTGATGTTGAATTCAAACATGAAAATGATTGGATAAAGGAAGTGGATTGCATTTTGGAGATTGTAGTAGTGGTTAAATAGGTTTTTCTGATAGAAGAAGGTTAGGAGATGCTGTCTTGAAACAAATTATTGGTAAGACCAAGAAGAAAATGGTGGGAAATATGGGAGACAAGATAGAAGGATGATAGCTCCTTTTTATATTTTTCTAAGTTCACTGTAGTAGATTTATCTGTCTTTTGTTCTGTAAGTGTATTCAATGGAAGGCAAATGAAAGAGACAAATTAAGAGAACAAATAATTGGCAAGAAAGACAGCTAAATATTCGGAGGGTGAAAGTAACCAAAATCACATTAAAAAACAGCTCAACTACCAAATTTTCTGAATCATTCACTTAAAGAGCCGTTTTTCATTCCAACCTGTTTCGAAACGTTTATAAAGCTTTTCAGTGTATCTGAATAACGTCGATGTATCCTGGGTGGTTGAGGGTTGCGACATCCAGACTCAGATATCACAAGGGTACTTTTTTGATCAGTTTCATGTAGTTCAATTGGTTTAATGGGTAACAAGATAAAATGATCAAAGTAATTAAGACAAGAAATGACACGGAGTTATGATAGGGAACCAGAAAATAAAACTTCAGGAATCAGGACTTTGAGTGCAATGTGCATGACAACAAATTCTGCACGCTTGCCTTAGCTGGCATTTCTCATTATGAATAGTTTGTGAAGTCAACGGTTGCATGGCAAAACCACATCTTTGGTGATTCAATGTTGCTTGCTGAATGAAAAAAAGATGAAAGGTTGTCGAATGACTTTGGTAGAGAAAGGGTCAAGATAAAACAGCTTGTTGATTGTGGTTGACTTTTGACTCGAGGCTCGAACCTTGAAGTCTTCAGAAAATTTTCTGTAGTCCCAGTCTCCAGATTTCAATCGATGTCAAGTTTTAACCAAACTCAAGAATCAAGAATCAAGATCATCACGACTCTGAAAAGCCAACCACAAATGATGCAATATCACCTACAGTTATACACTCCATGTACGGCATCATGACCAACGTTAACCACAGTTTATATTCGCAAAAGACATAACAAACAACGAAATCACGGTGAGACCAATAGGCAGGCATCCCAATATAATTACATTCCATTGCCCACACATCATAAACCTCAAACAAAACAGTCTGGTATCACTTTCATTCTCAACCAGCAACATTGGAAAAATTGCACTTAATGTGTATCACTGATTGAAATGGTTGTTAAAGGAGTTCAAAGAATTTTGATGTGATTGATGAAGTCACGCCATTTGGTGTGTCAACGATATCATCCTTCAATTTTTGGATATCACTAATGAGAATCATAGGACCAATATCATTAAGGTCATTGTTTAGAGTTTGTTTTCGCAGGAACATGATAGTGAACTCGGTGCTGAAGATGATGGTACGAAAGAAAGAAACAGAGAAACTTATCATTCGAATGTTCTGTCAATGAATGGATTTCAAATAGGTACTCAATAAGCAGTTGCCATATTTTTTGTCCAGCTCATTATACGGAAATTCGAGCACAACGTATGGTTTTTCGAACGTACTAATCCTCCAAATTCGAGTACATGTTGGACCCCTTCCAAATTTGTTAGCATCTGGGGTTGACTCTATATACAACCAGAAACTAAGCCAGCCCATATTTGAGATGAAGATGGTATCCGAAACCACGATTTGTTTATTCAATTTACAACACAGCTTCCAACAGACCTCATTGTACTGGTATTCAAGCATGTGATTAGGCAGAATATTTCTCGTTCTCCATATAATTTCGTTGGCATGATGTGGGAGAACCAAAACTTAGAATATCTCGAAGTTTTCAATTTTGCCTTTGTTCTATACATAACGGAGGCTGAAGTCCTGTTTGTCATCTACCACTCTCAGAGTATTGGAAATTTGCCTCAAGATGAAAAATGCGGAAGACTTTCATTCTATCAGATGTGCCACTAAGAGTGCTGCAGACTGGGTGAAGGAAGGTGAGAAAAAGAAGCTTCAAAGAAAAGTCAGACTCTTCATTGACGAGCTCATTTGCACTCCAGATGACCTTACCAAGGGAGGTTGCTTGAAAGATGAAGGAATACTTAGTCAATCGGACCCTTTTTTTATCTGTGAAGCTGGTGATTGCTGTTACAGAAAAGATTTCATTCAAAAGAGTGTGTTACCATCTTGTGGGGGATTTGAAGATAGGGTGCTTTCGATGACTTATATCGCGACAAATAATGATCTTGTTGATGGTCCCTATTTCAATGCAGGTCAAGGTCAAATTAAAATCTGCTATTTTAGCTGGATCGATGAGTTCTCTTCATTGAAGAGATTCAATTTAGGACTTGATTTCTGTGAATGGCAAAATTTTGGACTTATCAAATTGGAAAGCCATACGATTCCGACACTATCAATTGTTGAAAACGATTATGATATTCTGTTAAATTTGCTACGACTCCGGAAGTTATATGTGGGTGATCAGCTGTTCATACGTTCCAAGCGTGGATCAAATAGGTCCGAATCTCATTCAATTTATATTACAAAGGGCAAGCTCCCAAGTTTAGCTTCACCATGGATTTCGATAAACTTGTGCTTGGTCTTTTTTTATATAATTAAAAGAAAAGTAATACATGCATGGTTGTTGGTTATATATAAAGCTTGTTGTAGTGTTATTTGAAAATTGACCTGCATGCATGTGAGGTTAAATATTAGAGACAACTCAAACTCTTTGTTCAGTTTGTTAAACATGCCTAATTGAACGTTTTTTAGGGTAGTTATAGAAAAAGTTGGCTCTTAGCTTATTATTACTAATTAGACATTAGAAAATGTGAAAGTATATGTTGGTACAATATGCATGTTTTCCCTATATATTAAGAGTGTTAAATGCTGGCTGCCTATCTTGCTCATGCACGCATGCGTACTTAAAACAAATTTTATAAGCACTAGCTATGGCTAATTCATATCAGGATATTCTGGTACAATTTAGTGATTCCTCTATAATTCCCTCATCATCGAATTACCTGATCTGTTGTGTATCAATTCTATAAGTAGACCACTTTTGCATGTTCTGTTCTCGATCTGTATTTCTTTTCCTTCACAGTTCTTTATCAGTATCTTTACACTTATCTACACATTAATTTACATTACACAACGCATTACACACATGCATTTTAACACGGTATAGTGTATGGTAGAAATGGGGAAAAAGGAAAATGCAATTGAAAAGCGATCATGTGTAACAACGAAAGGAGAAAAAAAATTAAAACAGAATATGAGAAAAAGGTGACTAAACCTTAGAGTGTATCAATGTGGCTTTAAGGTCAACGTATATACAAAGGAAACATTTCAAGGGCTTCTGCAGACCAAAAGGTACGTAAGAACAGTAACCCTATGTGATATAAGACAAACACTCATTTCTTGTGTTCTTGCAAATACTCTTTCAAAAATTGATCTTCTCTGTTTTCCTTCTTACCAAGGTTATGGTTTTCCTCATATACGGACAAACCAATAGAACCCAGCAACATAGCAACAGTGATAAATTGAGCGTACATTCTAGCCTGATAAAACTTTTGAGATTTAGTCATCAACTTATCTCTATTAGCGATGGCCCAAGAACCCCACATGGACAAAGCCCAAAGTCCAGTAATGATTCCATACTTGTTTTCAGACACAGATTCAATGGTTTTTTCAGTAAGTGTTAAACTACTCCATCTTTTATGTTCATCCAAGATTTTCTTTTGTGTGAATTCAGAAGAATACATCTCGTTATCAAAGGCTGAAGAACCACGTTCGGCATTGACAGAAGCTGCAAAAGCTGGAGGAGTGACAGCAATGGCGGTCTTGATAGACCATGGCATCTTCAATAATAATGGATATTTGTGTGGGGCCAAGGCATAGATACCGACAGAAACAGCGGTACCTAGGATGAAACCTTTGATACCAGCGGACAAGACAGCAGATTGATGGGCATTAATTTCCTCTTTTGTGACTAACTTCATTGTGGGGTCGTTGTTATTATGTTGTTTCTGCTGTTGACAGTGGTTGTTATGTTGATCTGGGTATCTGAAGTGGTCCCAAGACTTGTCACCACTTGTTACTTACAACAACTGCAACTTTCAACTGCATGTAAAAACACGCGAGTTTTTATATGAAAAACGATTTGTCCAATTAGAGCACACGGAACATCTCTCGCATGTGCCGAAACTTCAAATTGTCAGTGCATTTCATTACAACTCTTAACAAAGATACTACGTTTCCACTTGAAAACATGTACGAAACATAAGTTAAACGATCGAGGGTGTGTCAACCTATCATCCGATAAAAACAATAACCATTTTGGGTTTCCATGATTCATGGCCGGAGTATGAGCTATCACGTCATGGTCTGACTCTCGCATCGGATTCGAACATGGCGGTGACTCTTGATCTTTGGCTCACTCAGATACTCGGTCATTTGAGCCCCGCAATCCCAACGGATGTTATATAAAATGGCTGTCATATGAGTTCAATATTCAGATAGGCTTTGGTTTCTGTTGTCCCATACGACAAGTGTTGAAACTTGGAGGGTGTTCTGTCACTTCTGTGGCACTTTCTTTATACGAACTGAATTTCAAGAGAATCGCTTTCTGCCGAGTCCGACTGAGCCCGCTTGAAATTGCACCGCCTTGCAAAAAATTTGATCTGGATTTTTGTTTCAAACATTTTTGAAAGTTCATTCCGATGTTGATCAGTTGTATATACTCTAGCAAAAACCAAAACTATCAAGGATAAAAATGGCTGACATTCACGGTGATGATTTAGATGATGGTTTAGACTATGCCTACTCCAATTCCGAAGATGAAGGCGTTGCATTGAATCCAGAAGAGGAAGAAACAAGGTTACCAAGTAAAGGAGAAGGAGATTCAGATGTTGAAACCGAAGTTCCACAAGATGAAAAGAAAGAAACCGAGTCCAAAACCAAAGAAAACAGCACAAACAACAAAAATAACAAGAAAAGAAAAAATGAAGCCAGTGATAGCAAGTTGAAAAACAAAAAGAAACAGAAAATGGAGTATGATATGAATGAGAAAGTGAATCTAGCAAAACAGACACCAGACATAATAAGTGAAAAATTGGCAGCTAAGATAAGATCATTCAATCCAGATTTGTCACCATTGGAGTTATCAGAATTATACATCAGCAAGAGTGTGATAAAATACACCGGTGATTGGGATCAAGAAAGAGATCTTACGAACTTTGCCAAGTTCCTTCAAGACACACTTCCATTAGTTCTACCTTCTGGAAAACCAAAGAAGGCTAAGAAACCAAAGAAAAACAAGAAAGGTTGGGCCAAAGAGAATGTTTCTGAACCAGAACTTGTCCGTGAAGAAAAAAAATTTGTCCTCATACTATCGATGTCCGCTATCAGAGCATGTGACGTCTACAGAGCAACCAAAGATATTCCAGGTGGTTCACTCAAAGTGATCAACAAGAACAAATTGAAAGATGATTTAAAGACACTTAGATTCACGAAATGTAGAATCTTGGCTGCTACATGTGGTCGTGTCACCAAAGTATTGGAATCTGAAGATAGTCCTTTGAAATCAAGTGAGGTTGAAGCGATTGTCTGTGATTCGAGTTACTTAGACCCAAAAAAAAGACATCTTTGGGACTCAGCTGATGTGATTCCACTGATCAAGAGAATCGTTGATGAAAACGAGAAGGCTAAGGTGTATTTGTATTAGATTTCTTCTTCTCTTTTAAAAATTACTTCATTTTTCTATATCCTTTTGTATAATTAATACAAGCAAAATTTGCTCTTCTGTTAAATGGCAATAAATAGAATGAGTTTAATATTTATATAAATAAATAAATAAGCTAGCTAGATGTTGGGAAGATGCTGTATCTTAGCTATGTTGTATACTGTGGGAAGTGATCAATGTATCTATTTAATCCTTGCTCACTGGGGCAGCAGCAGCGTTCCATCTCTTGACTGTATCTAATGAGCGTGCTGTTCTTGGGTTGAATGCATTCTGTTCACCTTTCACATATAGGAAGAAAATAGCAGCAAAGTAACCAGTCAACGCTAGCATACCGTTTATGTTGTGGTTCTTTGGAGTGTGGAACCAACCACCAGTTGGAGGTCTAACGTATTTTGGGATAAATCCACCGTGACTCTGTTTGATAGTTCAAAAGTTGACCATGTTAGTATGTTGATATAATTATATGCAATTGTGAAATAAGATTTGTAACATACCATTTGGAAAGATATATATGTCTATGATGTAGGTTTTGATGGGAACAATTGATGGTTTTGTGCTATTCAAGAGTTTCCATGATAAAGCTCCTTAATCCTTCTCACAGTTGAGCTTCCCCTCATTTTGAGATTTTGATAGACCGGGATATATATCGACCTCATTTTTGAGTCAATCGTCGTGGCATATTTTACGCGCACCAAATTTACCAGAATGTGCAGTGGAGTTATGCCTCACCAAAAATTTTTCAAAAATCAGCTGAACAGTCTTGTGTACAAAGATCAAGTGCTCACTGGAGAAAAACAGGACTGAGAGATGTAAACGTCGAGTTGGGGTACATTTAAAAACAGCACTCCCCTACCCATCCATTACCAACAACGTTCATTGCATCACTGGTCACTGTCATTCCATTCTCTTCTTCATATTTCTGCATAAATACTAAAAAAATTCAAAAAAATGAGTGCCAGCATGTTGAGATTTGCCAGCAGAAGAACAATGTCTATATACAATTCATCAATACCAAAAGCACTCAATACAACGATAAGGTGTATAGCAACATCTCCAGTGAAAACATTTACAGAGACCAAGAGTTCATTGCCAAATCACAAATTTTCATATGAGAAGGCTTGCAGACAAGCATTGGTGGATAACACACTCACAAACAAATCAGATACACTTGATTTTGGAGCTTACCAAAGAACTTTCAAATTGACAATTTCCGAAGAAGAAGCCTCTAAGATTCCATCCATTTTAGCCCTACATGCAAGACTCAACCTATCTAAAAACTACCAATACTCAACTTTGGTGAGAAGTCTAACATGCAAAACTGCAGACTCTGATTACGCCGATAACTTACAAATGTCTCTGTTTGGTGCCCATCTTTTGTCATACTACGTCACGGAACATCTCATTGCCACATACCCAAGACTTCCTGTTTCCATATTAAGAAATGCCACCGAGGCCTACATTGGAGATTACTCTTTATACGATGTCGCCAAAAACGTTTGGGGTATCGAAGCTGACTCAACTTCCAACTTGGAAAAATATCTAGCCAAAGAACCAAGATTATTCAGATTCGGCAGATTAAGATTCTCATCACACACAACCGAAGTGGAAAAGGGTATCACAAAGATTGGAAGCACTTCTGAGCTTGCCATAACCAAAGCCACAGCATTCTCCAACGCCGTGAGAGCCATTGTTTCAGGTTTATATGCCCATGATGGTGAGGAAGCCACAAAAGATTTTATCAAGAACCACATACTTTCAAGAAAAATCGATGTTGGTAAAATGTTTCAATTCAGATCACCAGGTAAGATGTTGGTGAAGTTGCTTAAGGCTCAAAAGATGGAAGCCCCAACAATTAGATTGATCAGTGAAACCGGTAGAAATTCTAGCTCTCCTGTTTTCATTGTTGGATGTTTCTCAGGTGAACACATGTTGGCAGAAGGACAGGGCTCTTCTTTGAAAGAGGCCAGAATTAGAAGTTTGGTTGATGCTTTGAAAGCTTTCTATTTGTACAGACCACTGGATCCTAAGGTTTCCAGCGATAAAGATTTCAAACCTTTGTTTGTCGATGCTGGTGAAACATTCTATTAAACTCATATCTCTTGTCACTCTACTCTACATCATATAGTTTTAATGTTTGTTTATAATTTTTGTACTGTAAATAGTATCCTATCATATTCAACTGTTTTCGCTGAAACTTAAAACATAAATAATAAATTTCAATTTGTGGAAGTATAAAAATAAGCAACACGAATTGAGCTAAGTATAAATTACAAAACACGGGGGAGAGGGGTATATGAAAGAAGAAATAGGATAGAAAAAAGAAATAAAAGTGAAGGGGAAAAAGAATAAAAGATAAGTCTCAAAACACAATTATGCAACTCGTTAAACACGGTCAACATAATATTCAACTAATTTCATCTTATCGCCAGCCAATCTCTTAAAAATGAGATCATCAATCAACTCATTACCATCAGAATCCTTATAATTTGCCTTTTGGAACTTCAAGAATTTAGCATATATCATCACAGTCAATTTTCTAACACATGTAAACTTGGATGCGGCTAATTTATATAAAACGATGTCTAGATTGAATATATCCTCACTTGAAAGACTAGTTGGACCCATCAAAGAATAAATGGACTCTAAAAGCAATTCTTGTTGGAAGTTTGTTAAGCATTTCTTGGTTGCCAATGCAGAAACATATAATGAAACTGAATTCAACATTTCAAATGATTCACGAATTGCAAAGAATAACTCGTCTTCATTGCTTTTAACAGCTAATCCTAATTCAAGCAGTTTTTCGAAGATGGCAGTCTGGTTCTGTTCACCGGTTAAAAGACAGGAGTGTAGTAATATAATCCCAATTTGAATATGATCATGATCCAATGTTGGCTGCAAATACTTCAACAAGCCAGACTGAACTTCCATAATATTGACTTGTTGACTTTCAATGGATTTCATCAAATACATCAGTTCCAAATTGCTGATCTTGCAGGAATGCAGCTTCTCAAGCAAGTCTGCTGAACTTGGTTGAGCTGTTATTTGACTGTTTCTATAAATATAAGTTTCAAAACCTAACAAACTATCAATTGCTTTAGGATCGTCTTCATAAATCTGAATTCTTTCGGCACCTTTGGTTAAGGAGGAAAGAGGATCAGATGATTCAATTATTGATATGATCTCATTTGAAGATTTAGGAGGTGATGGTGGGTTGGAGGAGACTTTTTCAGAAGAAGGCTTGAGCTCGGGTATAAATTTGTGGCGTTCATCAGAAATACTTAGTTGATTCATATCAGGAGTTGTGTCAGACATCAGTTTGTCTTGGTTGTTATCAATGATCTTGAAATTATCATCAGGGTTTTGGTTCTCGTCGGCACATTCATCAATATCCATGGCATCATCATGGGAAGAAATATCAGGAGCTGGAAGTAAAACACTTTTATTGCTAACATCAGAATCAGAAAAAAGATGGCCAATCTTCATATGATCATTCTCAGACTTGTCTCCAACAAATGGATTAGCGGCCGTACTTGGTATCTCAATCTCTGATTTGATGTGGCTCACTTCATTCTCTGATTTGATATGGCTCTCTTCTTGAATTTCATTCAAAGGAGCAGTTGTAACTTTCTTGAACTTAGGCATGATCATTGTCATATCAGAATTAATATTCGAAAATTGTTTGGTAGCATTGTTACGAGGAAGAACCATTGTCATACCATCAACATTCACACCACTAAAGTCAACAATTTCTTCATCTTCGTCTTCATCCATTCTGCTTGGAAATGGATTGGAATCACTAGAGGCAGAATCATGATGGGGCTCATCAGAGGGTCTATCATATGGAATATTCAAACAAGCACAAACATCAGATTGAATAGCACGATTTTGCTCCTCAAACAAGTGTCTTTTAAATATTTCACCATCCCTTCCAAAAATCTTCTTCAATGCAGTAGTCAAAGATGGATCATCTCTTTCAATAATATGGTAACATTTCAATAAAGCCTCAGTCAGTGTTCCCAGTAAAAAGGTTTCAATTCTAGAAGATGTGTCAACCAAGGAAGAAATTAGGGAGAAGCAACATCTCATATATAGCAATTTATACTTTGTAAACTGCATGGATAAATTCAAATCATCTAAGCTGGATGTATCAATGGTTAAATTCAAAGTGTTGATTAGAGAAAGGCACATATCATTGTTGGAAATTTCAGAAACAACCATATTGAATTGGTCATCTTTGAAAGGATGATCGAGACTATAGTTGCATGCAAGTCTGATGACATTATCGTTGGCAATATAGTTGACCAGATATTTGAATACCTCTGGATTTTCAAACATTGGATGGAATAAAGAAGGGTTGCTAATAGAAAGCCTATCAAAGACTGATGTGAACTTAACAGAAAGGCCCTCAGAATGATGTTTAAAGATGTACTCGAAACCTTTAATTTGACAACTTTTTTCAGACGAAGCTAGCAGCTCATACAAATGGGACTGATTCTTTATTCTCTCTGTAACCTCATCTATTTCTGACTGCAGTTTATCTTCAACATCGTTGAGGGCTGGAACTTTGGCCATAATCTCCAGGGTATTATCAGTTTCTTGGGAGGTGGTTTCTGAGAAATGGCGTTTCTCCTTTTCTTTTGCCTGTGCAAAGTCCTTACTCACTTGTCTACTATTAACACGCATGTCTTTGGATACAACAGGTTTCTTAATATCTGTGCTTGCTGTTCTGTGTGTTGATGTTGTGGAAAATGACCGACTGGCCACCCTACTTCCGGGGCCTGTAGAGCCTATTCTTATAGCCTTTCCAATCTTACTCTTGGATTCAGAGCCAACTCTGGAAGAGCTTCTTGATGCTGATCTTGAGGATGGTCTTGATCTGTCAAAAGAACCTGAGGTAACTCTCTGGAAAACTTCATCATATGAGGATTTAGGGTGAGCACTGTTTTGCTGGCTCTCTCTTCTTTTGGCAACTATCATTTCTTTCATTGACAGTCTACCACTTCCTCTTTGTGACAATCTTGAAGATGACTGTGATGTTGGGGTAACTATATGTCCTGGCTTAGCTCTATCCAAAGCTTTCGTTGAACTTGGGTCTAGTTTATTTTTGATTCCATTTGCCTGATCAGGAAATATCTCATAAAAGCACCAAAATGTTTTTCTCATACTTTCTCTAACAGTAGGAGTAGCATCAGCAAGGCCTCTGGAAATAAGTTTCACTATACCATCTAAAGCATTCTCTAAAGTGTGTCTATGATCTTTGTACTTCAAAAGAGTGATGTGAAGCCATGTACTAGCGTAAGCTCTTGGTTGGGTGTTCTTCTCTTGCGAGGCAGATATGATTTGACCCATAACACGTGAATTGAAATTTGTATGTAAGATCAATCCAATAACACCACAATTTGCATTTTGATGTGACATGGTTTTTCTGGCACCACACAACTTCATCAGAGCCAGCAAAAATATTTCAACAGTGAAACCATCCAAATGATGTCCGAAAAGCTGACCTAGCTCTTTACACAGTTGACAACCATTGCTTGAAAGGGTTGTACGTAATGAGCTAACAGCTTTGCAAATACCTTCCTTGATCATTTTTATTGATTGAGCCAATGATTGTGGGTAGTCTGTGACTGCATTACCTCTCAAAATGGAACGAAGATGAACGATACACTTCTCTCTTTTCACCCAGTTGTGTTCTGTCTCTTTACCATCAAAAGGCATTGTCATCTGTTCAAAAGTCTCAAGCATTTGTGATTCATCGGCAAAGTTGATAGGGTTGATATTCTCTGAGCTTCTATATCCCGGTGTACTGTCAAGAATGGAGTCAATGTCTTCAGAGCTGACGGTTGTTGCGGTTGCAATAGCCCGATTATTAGCAGCATATGGAAGCTCATGGTTAGAACCTGATGAGTTGGATCTACTCAAATGAGAAGCAGTAGCTGATACTCTATGAGGATTTCCTAGTCTTGATGATGGTCTAGAAGCAGGTCTTGACTGTGGACGGCCAGAAAACGAGGATGTGGTGACTTTGGTAGATCCTGCTGTAATAAAGGAGCTTTTACTGTTCAAAGAGTTGAAATTCTGAGTAAGTTCTGAGTCACCAATATCAAATAATAATCTGTTGGAAATTGCCTTTGGAATCTGTTTCTCTACTAGCTCATTTGCTAAATCTGATTTCGCTGATCTATTGTTCGGGTTAACATCTTTGAAAAACAGTTTGAGTAATTTAGAAGCATTAGTGACGACAGTTGAGTTAGAATCTTTAAGTAATTGGACCACACTTGGTAAGAAAACCTTGAAACCAAAACCTGGGTTGTTCTCAACCAGCTCATATAACATTAACAAGAGCTCATTTCTTACTGTTGGATTGGAATGTGTCAAACCATAACTCTTAAAATTAGCTTCAAACTCATCAGGCACAGACTCCCAATAATTGACCATTGCTCTCTTGGTTATATTCTTTAACGATTGCTTACTTTCAGCTAAACGGTCAATAAGAAAAGGCACAACTTGAAAATCCACCAATTTAAGGACAGATGAATCTTGAATACTCACACGTTTGACAAGATGGCAAACAGTGGAAAATGAACTAATGGCCAATGATGGGGTTTTGTATGCTATCAAAAGTGCTTCGAAAAAACGTGGAACATAGGCCAAATTGACTAAGTCATGTTTGACGTGTGCCTTCAATTCTAAAATCAGTTTTGCAGCGTGACTAGTGTCACTTGAAGTAATGGCTCGATAAAGTATATCGCCAGTTAGCTGTGACATTTGTTTCTGTTGTTCAACGATGTTTGTTATTGTTTTGGATGATTTCTGGAGGTTAGATAACACTTGGGGAAAGCAAGTGGATGAACAGGATAGGTTCTTTCAATACCTCTAATTCCCACAAGACACGAAAGGGCAACGCACCGTTACAAATAAAGAAAAAAATCAAAACAAATCAGAATCACATGGCCACAAAAAAGTATTGTACTGCCACAAACGCGCTTTCCATATTTGTGGCTATGAGCTTTTTTTTGTTTTTTTAAAAATCCTCAGATTTTATGAGGCCGTTCAATCACTGGCAAAAACTACAATTCTAATTACTATTATCGATCTCGTTAATACATTCATATTCATCATTAGATTATGTGAAGAAAAGGTATACAAAAAATTAAACTTCAACAGCATTCTCAGAATGTTCAACATCGAATTTCTTATTTTCGTTTTTCAAGTCTTCAATTGTCAGATGTTTCTCACCAAACACCTCAGCCACTTCTTCCAAAGTCAAACCAGATGTCTCCACGAAGGTGAAATAACAAACAATCAACTCAACACCCAAGATACAACAGTACACAATATAATATTTCCATTCAATTGCATCCATGGCGATACTGTTGACAAAACCATTGTAAACTTGCCAAATCTGTTGAATCATCACATTGATATTAACACCCTTAGCTCTGATTGTGAATGGTAAGATTTCAGTCATGTACAAGTATGGAAGACCGTTTAGACCAAGGTTGTATGCCAAATAGTAGAAGAAAATCATAGCCAAAACCCCTTGACCCAATGATTTGTCTTCGAAATTTCTTTGTTGGTTGATAGCTGATAGAACTGTCCAAATGACGTAAGTAGTAAGCATAAAGAGGAATGAAGACAAGAACATAGTTCTTCTCTTGAATCTAGAGACAATTGCGGGAACAATCAAGGAAACACCGAAATTATAGATCATCAAGCCACCGTTCACAACTAATTTCTCATCTTTGGATGTGATTCCAATGGAGTCCAACACTTTGTTCAAATAGTATGACACTAAACCATTACCAGACATTTGCATGGCAAATGCAACACAGAATAACAAGAATAATCTCTTTCTGTTACCAGGAGTCTTAAAGAAGTCCCAGTATGAGTAGTTACCAGCAATCTTTTCAGCCTCAATAGCAGCGGCAATTTCTGTCAGCTCGAAATCCACCAATGGACCACCAACCTCTTCGTTACCATCACCATGCCACTTCAACAAAATGGCTCTTGCCTTTTCTGGATGACCCTTAGAAACCAACCATCTTGGTGATTCAGGAACAAGATAAATCAAACAAGTTTGAACAACAGGCCAAACAGCTTGACAGATAGAAGGAATTCTCCAACACCATTCATGAGTTCTGTTTCTAGTACCATATGACACCCAAGCGGCAACAATGGCACCAAGGTACCAGTTGGTGTTATAGAATGCGGTAACTGCTTGTCTATGAGATGGATAACTCAACTCGGAAACCAAAGTAGGAGAAGGAACTAAAGCAATACCATTACCGACACCAATGATGATTCTGGAAACCAAAAACATAGCATAGTCCACAGAACAACTTTGAATGATGATACCAATGATCATGATGATGTTACCTAGAGTGATGGCCAGTTTTCTACCAATACGATCAGCGATGGTTGATGAGACAGCAAATGAAAGAAGCACACCAAAAACCACACCGTTATTCAAAGCACCTAAAACAGCACCACTTGGGTCACCCATATAGTGATTCCATTCATCAAACACTTGCAAACTGTTTAGCAAAGAACCATCATAACCTGTGTTCGAAGAAGATAAAGCAAGAATAGCCATCAGTAAGTTCAATTTGATCATGAATGGTTTTCTGAGGAAAGCCCATTTGCCATAGTCAGGCAGATACATGTCAACTGTTTCTTCATTGTCGCTTCCTTTTGGAATATTTGGGGGAGTTGTATCGAATTTTTCGTCTTCAGACATGTTGTTAATTAATATTGTAACTTATGAAATGTCAAAAGGATCTGGAGAAAGAACATGAAACAAAGGAAGTTGGTTGGGCAATGTTAATAATATCAAAAGTAGGGAAATCACAGGGCTTTTTATACGGAAAATCCTCCAGTTAATACTGTTCCATGGCCCCTCCTAAGTTCCAAGTCAACGTTGAACTTGGCACGGTCCACGGATTAAGTGTCGATCATGCTGTATCCAAGAATGCCCAGCTAGTGCGGCATGGCAGCTGTGGAGGAACAAATACGGATTATTTCTGTGGGGCTAACCGCATTCCCCCATGGGCAGGGAACCGCTATTGATGCTTGTGGGGCTAACAATGCAGTCTTATGTGTTCTGTGCTGTAACTGGCTACAGTGCACTGTGCTAAGAACGGCTCGGAACTTCATGACATGTAGAAAACACGTACGGATCTCCAGACTCCAGGTTCTCCACAAGTGACAAATTGTTGCAGCCACCTTCTTCGGAGGCGTTATTGTGACAAAGGCCAGATTGATACTCAGAAAGCCAAACGGATACGACGTTGTGAATTATAGACGCAGTTGGCCGGGTGCAACGGGTTACGAGAAGCATTAATCCATCACGCGTATACACTTTTTGGGTTCAATTGCTTTTGCTCAGTTGCTTTGGTTCGATTGCTTTTGCTCAGTTGCTTTGGTTCTCTTGCAAGTTAATTTCATTACATAATTAATATCTATAGGTAGGTATTAGATACTGCACTGTATATATTTGATCAGGCAATATGTACATGGACAAACGGGGTGGCGTGTCTCTATAAATATATATAAGTCGAAACATTACACATGGATACGTACTTTACGTACTACAACGTGGATGATGAAATTCCAAAACATCAACAGCTAGAACAGCTATTTTCGGGTTATCTTTGTAGTTCTCTGAGAAGTCAATTGGTCACGACTCACAAGAATAATAATGTCCCCAGGTCATTTCTTGCATGTGGAGCTGCAGGTTTTTCCGGAAAATCCGTTTGTTAAGAACAACAAGAAATTATTTCATCATCATTCATACACCTTATATCGGCCGAAAGTTCTAGTAGATATAATTTGACCAATTTCATGTCTATGGCAGGTTCCCTGACATAGATAACCTCTGAAGGATGATTGATCATGAATGTGATATATATCTGCAAATTTAAAGAAAAGCCACTACATAAGATTGATGATCAGAAGATGGGTGAAAAATTTTCAAAACACATAACAAAAACATCCCAAATTGGCTTTCATTCAACTTGTGTTATGTAGTACCGATGTTTATGGAAGAAAACAGTACTGTGAATGATACGAAATAATAAATGAAAATAGATGATTATTGTAGTCATCATATGAAGTTATAGGACAAGATGTGCACAAGAAGGAAGATAAAGGTGTACAAAGGAGACGGAGAGCTGGCCGTTAGGCAGGGTCGCCGGAGGCAGCAGTGAGCGAGATTATGTGGGAACTTAAGTGCTTACGTAAGTGAAGCACGAACGCATACCACAGAATTTCGAATTGAAAAATTAGAATGTTTCCAATTGACAACCCATGTGTGGAGAGAGATCCTGTTTTCTACGAGTATTTTTCATGGTTGGTTCGTTATGACAGCGCCTGAATTATTCATTAGCTAGTACTTACTTGTGAATCGAATCGATGTCTCTATGTGGCTTATGAACGGTTCACGATAGCTTCCAGAATCCACACCATGTGCAGCATGCATGGGTTCGAACTTCGAACTTCGATCGGAGTTGACAACTTGGGCTTCGGGCCATTCACTCATTTGAACAAATACTGATTCCATGATTTCCAATTAGACAATCATATTAAATACCAATTACATGGGCTTCTTCTATATGACTTTTAAATCAACAATACAGCGATACACAACAATCATTTCTTACCCTTTCTTGCTCTCTTTTTCCTCTCATAAACATTCTTACCATCATGACCTTCAGTTTGGATAGAATTAATAATTCTAGCCATCTTAGAATGATACTCTTCATATTCTTTCTTCTTTCTCTAGCTACACCACACAAGCGCTTATCAATTGTTGACTGCAACCAATGTGCGGTATACAAAAGGAATACATCTACAAATACTTTTCAGTCTTCATGCAAAGATTTCAAATCATGGATATTTACTGTGATTATTACGATGATCAAAGACGGGAAGTTCAAATGCTATACATCAAACATGCAACTTCACTAACTTTGGAACCTGAACATTTCCTATCGGCGATGTGACGTGGCCAAAAACTTTATACAGATTAGTGACTTTGAAGCTTAAGTTTGATATTTCCAAAAATGAGATCAACTCAGTGAAAGACATTGTGCAAATGTGGAGGAAGCGAATGATTTTATCTGGCCACCAACAAAAGACAAGAAAAAGAAATTGTTGAAGCTACATTTATAAAAACATCACTTTCAATTAAGCTATCTGAAAACGAGACATATCATTGCATTACAGATTTAATGAACCTAATTTCCAAGAACAGAGATATCGTCACCGCTTACAGCAGAATTCGAGGAACGAACCCATCTCCTCTTGCATCCGATCTATATTTGAGATTGTTCAATCAATGCGTCGTTCTGCATCTTCGAGATAGGTTTCCTAGAACCTCGAGTAACATGAATTTAGGAAACATTCCTTATTCTAAGTGCCTTTCCATGAATTTGGAGTGGGAAGTTGTTCGCAACCTCAACTTAAGAAATGCGGAATCATTGAAGGAAATTCGTCTGTAGGGTCATTCTGTTGATGCTTCACTTTTTAACATCATTCCTGACACACTATATTTATTGTATTGTGGATTGAAGAATGAATCCAACGACTTGGCCATCAATTTACCTTCAAGTTTGAGAAAGCTAGAAATTGCAGCCATGATAGTTCCCACCATTTCCAGTGTTAAAAAGTTAAAAAATCTGACGGACGTCAATATTTATCTCACAAACTCTGTCATACCGGATAAACTTGGCCTCAGCTTTGGTAAGTTTCTTAGAATACAGTTATATATAGAAAGACTACCACCCGTTGTTACCTACTTGGACCTCTCAGATAATTGTGGAAGAGTGGATATTGAAGAACACCGTCGTTCCACCATCTTTCTGCATTGGAGAATTTGAACATAGTTACCTATACTTTCGAAAGATCAAGTTTACTATCTTTACAAAATATTACGGTAGAGGGATACCTAGTCCATGGGCCGTTACCGAGCACCTTGAGATCGTTGGATGTTTGAGAATATGCGGATCATTAGTGAGAATCTGTTTTGTATTCCAAGTCTCCTTACCAATCAAAGAGTCCAATTGTTCTTGAACAGCTC
>JAKTRY010000256.1:0-32124 GCA_030579935.1 Ambrosiozyma cicatricosa | reverse complement strand
TGAACATGGACCAAAATGTTTTCCAGGTGTTGATGTTCTTGTCACTTGCCTTGGACGGGATTATTATTTAATCTCTCCAGTTACTTTCATAGAAAGCTTTGGATGTGCAGTTGAATGATGTTTTTTGTATTGGCAAGCCTGTAAACTTGTGTTGGATGCGAGAAACCAATTCAGCGTCTGGTGGGAGTGATGTTATGGAGAATGTTGTGGCTGGAGCTGGTGTATTTGGGTGGGAGCCACTTCTGGTTGTTAAGCTGAACCAACTTTCAGTCAGGGAAGCAGTTTGATGTGAGGATTCAGATAGAACCATCATAACTCTGTCTTTTATCTGTGTCTAGTATATATGTTTTTAAAAAAATGTTTTTGGAAAAGGAATTTTGTTTTTTGGCTAATATATATATTAAGTCAGATTGTTTCTTGGATAAAATATATTAAGTCAGATTTAAAGTTAATTTATAAATTTGCAAAACAGTTATATATATTGCGTGGAAAATTGGAAGAACCTACACAGCTCTAGTTTGCATGCTAACTCCTAGAGACTACTTTTTTTGAAAAAAAAAGAAGACAATTTTAATAAAAAATCTTTATGCAACTTAAATTTTTGATATCATGCATTCAGTAAATTGATGAAACAACAGTAAATATATATTCAGAATTTTTTACGAAGCGTGCTACTTATACTAGATTAATATATATATATATAGATATATTTTTTACTTGTAAGTTGTAAATATATTACTCTATAAAAGGAAAATTAATAATATACAGTTGTTGGTTATATATATGATAATTATTGTAGTGTGATTGGAAAATGGATACAACTATATGATCAGCACAATATATATTTTATTTTTCTTTCTATACATAGAATTTTATAAATTATTCTAAATATTTGCAAATTATGGTAAAATTGCAATTTTCTTCTCGGAATTCTACAAATTTCTCAATTATATTTGAAAAATAATTTCAAGAATGCATGCTTTTTTTTTGATTTTAATTCGAATTTTCAATTCCTTTTAAGATATATCCAATTATAGGGAATTCATTTCTGCTTACAATCTACATTTTTTGTTTTAAATTTATGCTTGGACAGTTGATTTATTTAAGCTATTCTCAAAGTTAACTTTAGAATTGATTTTAGCAATATGTGATGTATTGCATGATATTGAAAGTAGTTTTTCAAAACTAATTTTATTTGTACGTGATATAATATTTTTGGTATATAATTGATCAGGACTGCACTGTATATATCCTATATAAATGTCCCTAAATTTGGAATTGAAAAAAAAACTGAACATGGGTCACCAGCTTATTTTTTTTTCTTTGAATTAATATTTGAGTGCGCTTATATATATAAGTAGCAGCTTTGAAATATTTTGACCATATTTTTTTTACCTTTAATAAATTTCATTTATTGTATTAAGGGAATAAAAACAAGAAAGGCTTCTCGAATTCGATTAGATTTTAAAAATAATATCATATATATAGCACGCGCCAAAATTAGAAAAAGTTATAGAAAGTATAAGTATATAAATCGAGATGTTCTTTGTCAATTTAAAGAGTTTTGAAACATATATGTTATGAATAGAATAATTTAATTTACTTAATTCTACGTATGAAAATTTTTTAAGAGCTCATAAAAGTTTGTAGATATACATATATATACATGCTGTTTTAAATCCCATATAGCTTAATCATAAGCCTCCATCTATAAATTCATGTGATATCGTCGATCGATCGAAGCATTGGCCGCCCAATATACATATAATTAAAGCCAAATTCTATAAAGAAATATTTAAAACAGCTATCATTATTTTACTTCAATATATATGGAACCCATTTGTATGTTTATATATATGAGTTTTAATCCAATTTAACAATATAAGCTTAATTTATATTCGGTGTCAGCTTGTATCGCGCGGGCTATATGGGATGATTCACCACAACAAGCCCGATCTGTTTCACATTCTGCTCATATTTTGTTTACAATTGCTTATATATATGTTTGAATTTGATGGATAAAAAGCTGCATGCTTATGAGAAGCTGTGTATACGACCTATAACTTATACTCTTGTCAGCTAGATCAAGCTGCTCAAATTTGGTTCATAGCATATAGTCCGTATGTACTTCACCATTCTGTTACTGTGCTCACTACCGATAGCTCACAAATCGTACTGCGCCGACATCTAAAAGATCAAAATTTGTCCGGATCGATATATAAGGCTAGATAAATCTTATCTTTCCTAGAATCGTAGACAATTGATGAACCTAGATGGAGGCCATGTCCATTAATGTCAATTTGAATGACCAAAAAATATGAAAACCAGCTCTCGATCTACTGCGACACTAGCTTATATAGAAGTACATGAAAGTGTATGTTTATAAATTTGGAACTATACTGAAATGAATTATAGGATTGTGTTAATTGGACGTTCAACGATTCAACTCATCTCTATACTCAATTCCTAAATACGTACTTCTTTTCTATTAAAAAGAGTACTGTGGCAATATGATCAACAAGCTACATATATATATATATATTTCCACACCTAATAATAACAAGTCATTAAAAAATCTTAACTGCTATAGAATTTATATTCTTTTTCTATAGGCATATTTAAATTTATAAAATCCCAAATTTTCACTACCAAGCATCCATAACTTAAATTCAACTGTGCATGTTTCTTTTAATGCAATTCGACATTCTTGATGAAATTCACCTTGTAAAAATGATATTGATGAAAACCGGCCAATTTATTTCGTACGACGGACGGTCGACGTCGATCTCTGATATGATATGGAGAAAAAATATTCTTAGTATAGCTATATGACAGTTCATTCCAAGAATTCAGACTCCTGAGTCCTGAGTCTTAGATTCCAGTCCACGATTTTAGTTAGAGAATATGTTCTAATTGTAATGTCACGTACTAATGTGCAAGTATGGGACGGCAATAATAAATATGGCCTTTGAATAGATTTATAGTAACGTAGGCTCGCTTTCTCAATTTTCAGGTCCGGGCACAGGGCGCAGACAGTGACAAAAAACACATGCCCGCTTTTTATTTAAAGATCACGCCAAAGTTCAGACTCAAGAGTGAAGAATCAGGGCTCAGGAGTCAGAATCATAATCATAATCAGATCCGTACCAGGGTTCAGGAATAAAGCTCATGATCTACTTTTTGCTACCTGTCCTCCAAGAAAGGCAAAGACTACACACATACATTGTCAAAATTCAATACTCAAGACTCAAGACTTAAGATCCAACAGCTTGTCACGACCATCTACACTCACACATCTATTCATAAATGTCATCTTTCAAATACTTCGACAACTCCCATCAGATCTTCAATGTCTCATTATCGCAGATGCTCTTATTCACTCTATTTCATCGAGAGTTATTCTCCCGTATTGGGATAAGGTTATGCAAGTTAAAGTCGTTGAGTTGATGGGCCACGATACTGTTTTTAATAATTTGATAATTTGACACTTCGTTCAGTTGTGAAAGAAATGAAACTTCGTTCAGATCATATTAGTTATCAGCGTTTACCAGAGCTTGTCAATTTCATTCGTGCCAAATCAATCAAGATCAAGAAACTATTTCTGAAGGTTTATGCGGATGTTGAAGTTCAACAAGATGATGAAAATGCTGTTTTTGAAGACGAATATGAAGCAGGAATCGATACAAATGAAGATAATGAAGCTAAATTTTTGGATTATCCAATGTCCAAAGAGTCGATGCAGTATGGTTGTGAGGAAGTGGTCATTAAAGAGTTTCTCTCCATTAAAGAGTTTCTCTCCATTAAAGAGTTTTCTTCAAATTTATTTTATTTGAAGTCTATCTCATCAACGGTTTACCCTATACCCATTAGAAGATTGAAAACGTTGTTCACTGAAGAAAAATTGTACCTACAATTAACAAAGCTGGCTCATTTGCGTGTATCCACAAGAGATGCATCTGATACTAAATTTTAGTAAGCGTAACAACTGATTTGAGAAACTGGAATAAGTCTTCCTGCAATGTCAACAACATCAAATTCTCCCTTTTTGTTGTTCTTACAGGGAGCCACGAAGAGGAAGATGACTATGAGGTTGAGAGCTGTACACTTTTTTGGATTGTCACCATTTCTTCAAAAAGCCAGTGATCTTAATATTGAACTTGATCTCACTCTTTTATTCGATGAGATAGAGTATCCTTTATCTCAAAAGATTGACAAATTTATGTGTTCCAACATGCCCATTCCAATGTACATTACCCTTGATGCATCGCTTCCTGAGGTACCCCAATTGTCAAAATGGATCAGACAGAATTATTTCCATAAGCTTGAATTCGAATGCAAGGACGACCTATCACCTGTTCCTCATAACCATGTTTTTCTCGAAAGTACGTCACTTAAGAGATTCTCATGAATATTCCAGCATGATCATACACCACAGTATGATATATCTTTTACCAATTGCCATTCTTTGAAAGTCTTGGAACTTACAGGATGCGCTTTGAAACCTGAAGTTTTACAATAAATTCCAGATACAGTAACAGATCTTCACATTCATGATTTGGCGATGCTTTCCTCTCCCTCAATAAGTTTACCTACAAGTTTACGTGTCTTGAAATCACAGGGTGATCCCAAGCTATTTAGTGTTCTACAGATCAACAATATCGATCAGTTAGTACATTTAAATAACGTAGAGCTATTTTTCGATACCTCCGCCCCTAGTGGTACACACCTCCAGTCGTTTGTTTCACAATTACCTGATTTTCATACTCATTTACTTTATTGTGTTATGACAATGTATCCTATGACTATGAAGATGTTTTTGTCGATGGTAATTCATCTTACAGCCATTTTAAGAACCTAGAGAAGCTTACAATTGAACTCAGCCCTAGTTACACCACTTTTAACGTTCCATCATTGCCTAAGTACAACTATTGAGTCTTGGAAATGCACCTGCATCTATCATCGGTCACTTTCCGCCCAGCGTGAGACATCTCAAAATTTATAGCTTGAGTCTTCCAGAGGATGAACGTTCCTTTGCAAAATTTTGGACACAATTGATTGCTCCTGTGAAAAATTTAGTGAACCTTAGTCTTAGTTTTATTGGAATGAGACCAGAAAATTAGATTTCAGACCACCACAATACAGGTCGACGAAGGAAAAGGATCATGTCTCGAGTCTATCAAAGACAAGATTTCGATGTACCACAGGCTAGGTCCAGTCAATTGGGAAGTTTATGAAAGCCCAAATCAATGAAATAACAAAACTCTGATGCCTGGATAATTCAAAGAAATATCGATTGATATATACACTTTGTATTTTCAAAATTCATTTGTACTCAATCATAGCTCATATACGTGCGATCTGGGATCATCATACCACTAACATATTAACCTAAAGCTAGCTTCAAAATCATTGAAGTTCAACATAACGGGCCAGGAACTGGTTTTGAAGAAAACAGATAACCGAAGCTTTTGAATGATTGATCAATCGGAGAAACCAACTATAGACTTGTAATTTTGTAATGGGTGCTTAAACACGTCTGGTCACTGGTACCTTAATTCAGAAGATGTGCGTAGTTGTAACTAGTAGGTGAAAAATGGCAAATAACAGAAAAGAATTAGAAAATTGGGAAGACGGTAGTTTGAACTTCACTTCTTCGAATTATGAAAACAATTACTGCAAAGCACGATTGTAGTTTGAACTGGAAAAAGATACACTGTAAGCATAAAATAGAAAAAAAACTGGTAGATATATTGAAAGATCCTGAACTGCATCATATGATAATGATATGCAGCTCTATGGATTGAAAGAAAAGAATGAAGGGAGAGGACATGAAACAAATTCACAAGATAATTTTTATCAAAACTGATAATCCAAAACAAAAAGGAAAACAAACATAAACATAATATCACAAAACCATAATTATATATCAACCAAACTCTCTTATAATTCATCAACATATGATTTTCTTGAAGCCAATTTATTTCCAAAAACCTCATGTCTTAACTTAACCAAATAATCAACATGATCGTCACCGCCAACCTTTTCTAAATCTCTCTTACCAACTCTTTCTCTTTCAATATGAATTTCCTCACTTAACCAATTCAAGAAATCAGCAGATGCACGGAACAAACCACTATCTGATTCTTTAATAGTTTGTAAACGCTTTAAATGCTTCATTCTGTCATCCTGTAAGGGTTGATCCCTAGTTTCAATCAAATATTCTTCTGTATATTTGGCCAATTTAGACCAATCTGTATCTTGAGCAGGGACTTCATCTCTCTTCATATTTTGAACACCATGCAACTTCAAGTCTTCCAAAATATCAGTGATACGTTGCTTCACTGAACTATCCGAGACATCATAGAACAAATTCAATAGCTTACCCTTTAATCCACCTTGACTAAATACCCTGGAATACTCGGAGCCAGGTGTCGTGATTAAAGCACCCAAGACGCTCAATCTTCTTTTCAACAACAACACATCTTCAGCATCTGAGCTTGAATCATATGCCATAAGTCTAGTCATGAAATCAGACTTATCTGCAAGGTAATTTCCCAAGGTTTTCTGAGCAGCAATATTGTTTCTCACTGCTGAACTTAGACATCTAGTGGTCAACTCTTTAACTTTGTCATATTGAACATGATTCAAACCAAATTCTTTGCCAAAATTGACCATATTCGAATCATATAACCCTGTCAACTTCAAAAAAGTTTGAATATGTGTCACAAAAGAAACACCAAAGTCAGAATCGGAACTTAGGTCCGACAAGTGTTCCAATGAGGACATCAAATCATTGTAGTGGCCACTGGATGGTGATTTGACAAACTGGACCACGTAGTTCATCGAAGACTCGAAACTGTTATCGTTGTCATAGTTATTGTTAGTTTTCTTGATGGAATTACCATCGTTGTTGTTGTTCGGGTTCGAATTGCCGTTATTCGCTCTAGATCTAGAATTATAGTTGATCTTAGGTTGACGGTTGTTTTTTGTTGGGACACCTTGGTATGGATCAGATAAATCTTTCTTTTGATCATTTGGTATCAATAACTCTCCTTGACCATGATTGACAACATTCTTGTTATATTCGCTGTTTTTGTCGTTGTGGTGGTCTGACCTTGAACCGACATTAGCACCCAAGTTCACTTGACCAACATCAACGCCATCATTATGGGATCCTGAACCTGAACTTCCATCTAAAAGAGGTTGTGAATCCAAGACGGACAACCCCTTCTTATTGTTCACCTTGGCATCTGGATCAAGTCTTGCCTGTTTCACGTTGGTTTCAAAATCCATTTGAACTTCTAAACCAGCAGGTATTACTTGGCCTTCTTTGATAATTTTCCACTCTGATGTAGGTTGGAATAGTTTTGGATAACAATTCAGTGGATCAGAGTCTGGACAGATCACGTCTTTTTCAGGAACAATTGGATATGAGTGTGCTAATGCTGTAGTGATCAAGAGCAATGTTAATGCGGTGATGGAGTTGTGATGAATATGCGTCATGTGTCAATGCTCAATCAATCGGGGGACGGTCAATGTTTAGTGCTTGTCAATGGCCAGAAATTTCTAGTTGATGACAATTGAAATTAATTCAGCGTTTGTTCTTTATGTGAATGTAATGTCCGTGAAAAAATGGAAAATTAATGTGATTTTATACAGGAGATACAAAAGGGGGTGTTTCGTATAAAAAAGTTATTTTTTCCAACAAAAATCTCTATAAAATTCGGCTCTAAAATAGCTCCAGATCAGAACAGAATTCAGCTCGTTTGCAAAAATTCCACCGTGTTCCCCGCACAGCCATACATAAGCACCTGCCACGAGAACATACACAGCCACAAGGATGGAGTACCATCATTGAAATTGAAGCTCATTGATCAAAGAACTCTTCAAAGAATCGCTCAAATCATGGAACAATTCATTAAATTTGATATCATCATCCCACATGGCTTCTTGGTTCTCACTAGGTGTTAAGTAAAAACCATCATCCATTTGTGGGAATGAAAAACCTTTCGAACCATCAATAGGGACACCACCATCACCAGCGAAGTTGCCATTCATTTTGTTGGAGTCATTACCATTACCAAGAGGGCCAGAACTGAAACCAGCATTATTCATTTCATTCATGGCGGATCCAATACCAGTACTAGTACCAGCATTAGTAGCAGTTGAGACACTATTGTTACCCTCGTAAACATTGACATCGTCATTACCACGCTCATTTTCATCAACAACTTTCATCTCACTAGTTGATCCAACACCTCTAGGCTTTTTCCAAAAATCAAGGTCTTGGTTAGTGACCATGAATGAGTTCATTCTACTATCGACCAACTTATTAAACCAATTATCGTCCAACGTTGTGTTCTTTGGCGACAAAGAATCTAAGTCATCTCTGATAGTATGAAAATCTGAATAGATATTCAGACTTGATGTTTTTTCCAACGGTCTTTCTTGGCAAGAAGATGTAGTGGCAACATTATTGGTAGCTGTTGTAGCACCAGTAGCACGACTGGACGCTGAAGTTGTGTTCTGAGCTGGAACTGGAGCAGAAATGGAAACTGGCGCTGTAGTCGGAAATGAACTTGAAGTTGGTGCTGGATCGTGAGCAGGCCCTTTATCGTTCTCAGCAGTTGGCATAACATCGTAAATTTCCTGAAGCATTTGATGAGACCATTTAAAAAACACATCAGATGAAGTCTGAGGCATAGATTCACTTATGGGTTGATTAACATCAAACAATCCTCTAACAGCCTTGGAAAGCAGTTGATATCTCCATGCTTCGAGTTTATTATATCTCCAAGCATTGTAATAGTAATGATTAATTTGAACAAACATTTTCCCTGACATTTTGAAAAACCGACCTGCACACTTGAAAGAGTTATCAACTATCTGCTCCAATTCAGGAGTCATATTCCCACTAAGATAAGTCATATAGAAAAAATGTTTATAGCGAAACATTGCGAAGACAAAGATGAAATGAAATCTTTCTATGATGTACAAGATGTTTGGAGTGATGTAGTAATCTAAGCCTGGGCCAAAGTAAAGTTTTTGATTCGTTAGGAGTCGTGACACAATCATGTACACTTTAGCAGATATCCTGACAGATTGTTTGAAATATTTGAATGCTAAGGCTGGCTTGCATTTCGTTTCATAGAATAGGAAAAAGTGATAGTATAGACAGACCAATGTCGCCATTGCTTCGATATATTCGACAAACTTGGTGGCTTTTTTGATTCGTTGTGGGAAAGTCTCTTGTGGTGTCGTTAGGGTCAACAATTCATCAATGTCTCCCAATTCTTGCTTCACTAGGTCTTCTAACTTGGTAGAGAATTCTAATAAGTCTTTAACACAAGGGTTATTTCTTAGATCCATTGCAACGCTAGCCAAATCTCTGTAAAGATCATGAAACTTGGTTCTTTCCAAAAGACAAGAAACAGTAGCCTTTTCAATTTCCAGATCAGCAACACCAGATGCAGATTCACCTAAGAAACAAGGGAGTTGAGTATTTGATGAAACTAATTTGCAGAAAAAATCATCACCTGTGAAACCAGGAAAATAATCATCACAACGGACACCATGCCAGGTTTTTCTAACCAAGTTTAGCACTTTTGATTTTCCTTTTAAGTCATTGTATCTAGAAGGATCTCTATTCAGACCCAATTTCACCATAGTTTGAAAAATTATTGCATATGAGCCTTGACTCTCCAATTGTTCAGCCTGACCTGGAGAATATTGCTCCGCGATTTTCAAAAACAAACAAATTTGAAACATCTTATAAGAAGTACCAAAATGAGACGTAAATGGTCTAGTTGCAAGTCTAGCCAACATGATCATGCTATTGTTTATTGGATTTTCAATTAAAAAACGAACATCTGGATCAGTGCCCACTTCAGGAACAGGATTCTCAGCACAATCATACAATGTGATGCTGCCAAGATGAATAACCAACAAAAACAGAGCAACTGGGATCAAATCAATACGGGATTCAACTTTCAATTTCAATTTTGTTGATTGATCGTCCCTTGCCCCAATAATAGGAGTAATTTTGCTCAAGAATCCAGATTCGGTGGTGTATGGGAAAAAAGGGTACACAAATTTGAAAAAACGATCAATTAGTAACCATGCTGCTTTTCGAGACGGTAATCTGTCTTCGATGAACTGAATGATTTCCAAATCTTGGGCATATGATTGTCTATCCTTGTTAAACATTGGCATGAAAGCAGGTGATTTACCGTAGTCTGCCCTATCAGATTTTTTCATCACTTTATGTTTCTTTGAAGCTAATAACGACACAAACTCCAAAACTTTGTTTCTGAAATCCAATTCCATGGTTCCTTTACCTTTACCATCCACGGGTTTGATATTCAATAAATCCAAATGAACCAATTCGGGACGAACACAGGGAATAGTGCTTCTCATGAATTTCATCAAGGGGTCTAAATGAAGAAAGATCTTGGTTGATAGGACACTTATTGTTGTTATTGAGTTTAATTCGGGGATAAACCTCAACTTTTCAGGCCGTAATTGAATTGTTTCGTCTTCTGAATTGTACTCTTTTTCAACTTTCTCACTCTTGAATTGTAATAGTTCGGCTTGAAGATGTTTCACTTGTTGTTGTAAACTCTCTATCGTTAATTGCTGTCTCAAAAATTCATCAGAATTCACTAAACTACCAGCAGGGCCTGAGTTTGGGCCACTGGCATCATTACCACCACCACTAATTATTCCACTGCTCTCAATCCCATTTGTATTTCTCTCATCACCATTCAAGTTCAACCCAGTATGAGAGCGAGCCAATCCATCAGAAATTGAAGCAACACTAGCAGCACGAATCAAACCCTCACTAATGACCCCATTAGAGCCACCATTTGCGGGAGAAGTTGAACTATTAGTACCAGTAGAGACAGAAGCAGTTGAACTATTAGTACCAGTAGAGACAGAAGCAGTTGAATTAACACCACACCGTATACCAATAGGTGGATAACCATCGTCTGCTCGAACACTCCTATTCTGACTCAGACTAGAATTAATAGTCAATGACAGAGGTTGAGGATGAATTTGAATTTGAGCCTGGGTTTGAGTTTGTTGTTGTATCGGCTGAGGTGACATCGAAGTAGTACGGGGTTGCTTACTGGCCCAGTTTGGTTCAATGTATTCACATAGATGAGGAACATTGTGTTTGATGCACACTAAGCATGACGGTTTCCCCTTATCACATTTGACTTTTCTCTTACGGCATATCGTACATGCTGATGAGACTCTTGGTCTTTTGTTTTTGGGTCTGTTCGGATTTTGGTTTTGGGTTTGCTGTTGCGTTTTGTTTTGGGTTTGGTGCTGTTGGCTTTGAAGTGGTTGTGATGTTTGTGATGATTGAGTTGACACCGGTTGGCGTGTTTCTGTTGTTGATGCTTGAGTTGATGATCTGTTTGGGCTTGATATTGGGCTCTGAACTGAACTGTTGTAGTTATTATTATTCAAATTGAAACTCATAGTCGAGTGCTAATTTGTATTGCTATTGCTGTTATTGACAATCGTACAATTATTAAAGATCGTTGATAACGGTTTTGGTAGGCCTTCTGGTCTTCTGGTCCACTAACTGTGTCTTTGTGTCTCTGAATAGTCTTTCTAAACCTATATTGGTTGATCTCCAGTCTTTGAACTCCAATATATGGACGTTTTTATGAGACAGAAAGGGTATCTAGAATCAATAAATTCAGTGAATAATTCTTTGATCGATATATCTTTCAACGTTTGATGAAATTCAAACCCTGATATCCAAATGAATAACTGACAAAACCTATCCAGATTTTTCAAAATCTCTCAAATTCCAATCTAAGTCTTGATATTGATCCATCAAGATCAACAAATGACTCTTAGTAGTGACTAATTCAAATTAACCGGAATAACTTGTTCTTCACCTAAATTGAGATAAAAAAAATGTTGAACTTCAAATGCTGTTTGCTACTAGATCTGTGTTTGATCTAACCCAATATATGATGTTTGTTGATTGTTGTTTCAAGAAATGAATGTTTGTGTAAAAACCCATTCAACATCCCTCTGTGGAATCACTACATGTCTTTCTGATTTTTTTCTTAAGTCGGCCACGGGTCCACGGACCAGCTGGGCAGCCCGCTACGACAAGCCTTGATTTGTTTGACACTAGGAAGATCACGTGAGCTATCTACTAAATTTTCCCCGGCCGGCGTTACAGAGCTTGAGGAGCTTGAGCTGGACTAATACCCTTCCGAATAGCCCGAAGTGTAGTATTTTTAACTTCTTTCATGAGTTGACTACGATTGAAACACCTGTACTGTTGTTAAGCAATCGTAATATGCTTACGTCAAGATTCATTGATATATATATATGCTTGATTTGGAAAGTCGTATGATTGCCCGGCCTCTTTATTGCACTAAGAATTTCTCAAAGTGTAAAAATTGATCGAAGCTGGACCACAACTTCAAACAAATCGTTTCCTAGAAAAATTAGGACGGAATTTAATTATATAAAAAACGTAAATATATCTAGATTCTAGATGAACAAGATAAATGCATGGTGTGGTATATATAAACGTTTCAAAGAAATGAATGGAATAATTGTAATGAGTATGCTTCACATGAAACAAGAAGGCTATGACTTAAGTACAGAATGAATATATGACGCTCTAAAGAAAGAGACAGAGCAAAAGATTTGAGAAATGATTCCTAGGACCTTCATAAGCCCAATATAAAATTGAAATAGAGTATACGATCGATATACCCTTCATTGTTAAATCAACTATAATCAGTAGCATCTCTCACACCAGCATCTCTTCCACCGAAACTACCTAACCCAACACCACCGAGTCCACCAACACCAACAACAGCAGGCATCATAAAGCTATGTTCATTAACACTACTCAAGGTACTAACCACAGGAACCAACGCGCCACCATCGACATCAAAGGCATCATCATCGAACCCGAAATCACTGACATCACCATCCCCACCAGCTCCGAAACTGTACACCGAAGCTTGCAACTCCTGCTGTTGGTGTAATTGCTGATCCAACCCATCTTGAATCGAACGCTGGATCACGAAATCCCAATCACATCTCAGCACGAACCATAGTTCACCTAATGCAATAGTGGTAATGGCGACAACCATACCGATCCAGAGACCGAATAAGCCTAAGTGTAAGTTAAACCCAGAGAAAAACGCAGCTGGTAAACCCAACACGTAGTAAGTCAGCAAGTTTAGCCATCCTCCAACGTGCTGTCTACCTTGACCACGTAAGATACCACCACAGACACAAGCGACGACGTCTAGAACTTGGTTTCCAGCACTTAGGATCAACACGCGGGATGCGAGTTCGATGACCTTCAAATCACTGGAGAATAACTGGGTGATGTTTCGCTTGAAGCAGAACATGAAGATACAGTTGATGGAACCCACGATGAACGCTAACAGGATCGCTGAGTTCGTAGATGTTATTGAGGCCGTCTTGGACGCTGAGCCGATAAACCAGGCGATTCTCGTCGATGATGCCACTGAGATAGCATATGGAATTTGGAACATCATGATACAAGTCGTAGAGACGATGGATTGTGCAGCTAGTGCCTCTGTGCCGAATCTTGAGGCTGCAAAGGTGATGATTTCATAAGCTAGCCATTCTGCTTCGATCATCAACACACCAGGACCAGCTAATTTCAAGATACGTGACCAGTCTTTGAACACCAGAGTTATCAATTCAGCGAGAACGGATCTTAAACCGCCTGGGCCAGAGGTAGAGATGACTGGGAAACACTGATAACCTGATATGAAAATGGTGTATAGTAACAGTAACAAAGCCATGAGCCAGTTGATCACAAGAACTGCAGTTGGAGCACCCATGAACCCCCAGCCGTAAGTTGAGTCCCAGACGAAGAAGTAGTTGAGGTAAATGTTCAAAGGAGCACACAAAGTAAGGACGTATGTGGAGGCATGGAAGATACCTTGAGCTTGCAAATACTGTTTCAACACTTCGAAGAGGATGAATGCCGGAACACCAAACACTAATCTTTGTAAATATTTTGAGGCCAAAAAACATAGTTCTGCGTCGGGCACCAACGACTTTAGGAATGGGTAGGAGCCATAGTATAAGAAGATGAAAATTGGGATGAATGCGACGAATAAAAGAATCGTGCAACGGAGAGCTTGTAATCCAACTGCTTGATAATCATGACGGCCATATGCTTGAGGACATAGTGTAGATAGAGAGGAGGCTATCCCTTGAATGATACCGTAACTTGTGATGTTCACCAATAGGTTGGCTAGTGAGACAGCTGCTAGTTCCTGAGATCCTAAGTTACCGACACTGAAAACCGAGGCCACTGTGAGAGAGTATTGAAGTAGGAAAGTTAGAATTAATGGGATAGATGTCTTCGTGAGCATTTGAAATTCAATCAATAGTGTGGTTTCAGCTTCTAGAATGGTATCATCTTGTGCTGTCTTGGTTGGTACTAAGTGTAAGGCAGAGAGTTTGCTTGATAACATGGAAGTTCTTCTTCTTGATTGAACATAGTTTTCTTGTAATGTTGAGTTGTATCTTTGAAAAGAATCTGATGTCAATGAAAGTGCTTCAGATACAGATGAATTTGATCTGTATCTTGTTGAAGCACCTTGTGGAATTACAGCATAGTTGAATGATGAAACATGGTGAGCTTGATGACTTTGTTGTTGTTGAGGTCCTAGTCTTGGTGTGTTTGTGATAAGACCAGAAGTTTCCGTGAAAGAGTTATCGATGTTCATCTTTGGATGGAGTCACTGAGGTTGATGAGCAGTGAGATGATTGAATAGCTGGTATCTTCAGGAAGAAGAAGTTGAGTGATTTTTGGTGTTTGTTTGTACCATTTTTTCAAAAATTGATGACTGCTCTCTCTCATCATCATCATCATCATCATCAGCGCGCTGTTTACATTTTACAAGCTCGCTCTCTCTATAAAGTACGTTCTGGGCATTCGCCGATCACCGTTTTCTCCCGCGTTTAATTTTCAAAGTTTCCGCCGCGCTTCGAATCTTTGATAACAGGCTGACCGAGCTCAACCGACGTTCTATCTTGAACTGTGTACGTTATGACCTGCCATTTTGGTATTCTTGTTTTCACTAGAGTCTAGCTGTCTTTACACGTATTTTTTGTTGTGTACAAACATATGAATTAAGTATCCAGAATCTATATATCACAAATGTATATACACAATAAAAAAAAGATATAGCGGGGATGATGATCATGGTCAAGACCAAATATGTAGTTTGTGATTGTCATCTTGTTGAGCCTAATACCAAAAACATAGAACTATACTAGTCCAGAACAGAAAAGTTGCTTGTACTGGTAATTTTAATGTTGATATTGATAACGTAACAACAATGTGATCTTTAAAACTGATAAGAACAGGGTTGCGCTGGATCGATTCAGGTAAGATGGATGACAATCTCAATAAAGATTTGTTGCTTCAAGAGTTTATCCAAAATGTTGCTGGTGGAACCTTGACTATACTGATGATGAGTCCTCTGACAAGGCTGAGTTGATGAACTTTTATTTTCCAAAAGATAAAGGGAATTGGACAACGTAACGAATCTTCAGGATGATGGTGTATGCTGGTGACTATTCTGATTCAAATTTTAGTGTTGATGATAGTGTAATTAAGGGGTTACATGCTGTTTCTCCAATTCCTCTTGTCCGTTTCGATAATGATTTTGTTGAAACTTCAGTTCAGATGATGATGAGTATGATCTGGATGATAGACAATTAATGAAGGTGAATACCTAACTGGATTCAGTCAGATGCTTGATCTATAATCTATTAACCTTTGATTCGAGATTTGTCTCCTCTCCTACATCTTTATTTCAGGTGTATTGCTTTTCCTATTTGTTATCCACTTTAATTCGTTTTTTTTGCCTCCTATTTAGTTGTGTGTTCATCTTCAACAAATTCTTTGAACCTAACCAAAAGTGCTTCGGCTGCTATACTCGGGACAATTTGCGAAGAGTGATGTAGTGATTCTGATAAACCGTCTTCAGTTCTATTAACAACAACGAACACCGATTCTGCTCTTCATTACCACCTGTAGGTTAGAAGTAGCCACAAAAAGTTTCAAACAAGCTGTAGCTTGCACTTGCAATCATAAATCATATCATATGATGCAATTTGATGTAATTATGGGGTAGTTTGATGCTGTGATGAGTGTGTGATGAGAAGAGGGGAGGGTTTATATCATGGTTGTAAGTTGTAACCACCCCTGTCGGTATCAGAATGAACTTAGGATTGATTCTTGAATAGACTCTATCTTTATACCTGAATCGTATCAACCAGGCAACAAAATAAAAGGGGAAATGTTCGATCTATATTAACCTGTGATTGGTCAAGGATGTTGTACGTTGTAGAAGATCTCAAAGATTTGGCCATCATTGATCACGTGTATATCACAAACTCAAATGTTGCTTTTACACAGCCACTATAAAGCCACTACACAGCCACCTGTCACTTTTGCGGCAAAGTCACGTGGGCACGGGATGACTCCACATTTTTGGCAAATTTGCAAATTGGGTAAATCGGTAAAACCAACAATTGGTTGCAACTTTGCAACACTTGTTTTTCTTGAAATATATCCCCTTTTCATACTTATTGGCAAAGATAATACAAAAACTCACCTGATTCAAAGTTATAAACTCTTCTCTGCCTACAGAACAAGACTATAGTAGTAGGGATGCTTAAGATTTGAAGACTTCGAGACGGAATTTTTAAACAATTTACTTGAGGCAACCTCTAAGGCCCCACGACGGACAATAGATTATTCAACTATCCAGAGACCAGAAACACTTCAACTATGCCCAAGAACACCACTCCAAGAACAAGGCTACTACTAAGGGCAACAGCCGGTCACAGTCACAACCACAATCACCGCTCCACTCACAGCTTTAACAGCAACACTACAAGTCCAAAGCAAGTCACCTTCAACCACCAGACATCACAGAATCAGCAGCATTAATGTCCTCTCAAAACTACGGTCAAAGAAGGGGCTCAATAACACAAATGGCACTACCTCCACCAAAACTGATCAGAGATAGCAATGATGACGGAGGTTTTCAACAACAGTCACAGAGCATGCTACAGTATGAATCATTCCATCAGTATGGGTCAACGGAACAAGACGAATTTATCCAGATTAGAAGAGCATCTATGGCAAAGACCAGAAAATTGTCAATAGCTCGTCTGGCTCCTGTGTTGAGCAATATCAGTAATGATGGCCGTATCTTGGAAGTGGAAACTAGTGTCAGACAAGAAGCTTGGATGTTGTTAAAGAGTTCTATTCCTTTGATTTTGACTTTCATGTTACAGTACTCTCTGACTGTTGCTTCGGTGTTCAGTGTTGGAAAATTAGGGTCTACTGAGCTAGCTGCCGTTTCGTTGGCGAATTTGTTGATTAATATTATCTGTTATGGTATTATCCAAGGTATAGCTTCTTCATTATCTACTTTGTGTCCTCAGGCATATGGTAGAAAAGAATACACTGCAGTGGGGCTACACTGTCTTCGTTGTTCAGTACTGTTATTTGCGGTGTTTATTCCAATTTCAATCCTACTATATTTTGAAACGTACTCTTTCCTATCATCAATCATGGACGACTTCTACCTATGTCATATGGCCACAAACTACCTGAGAAGAATCCTTTTAGGTGTCCCAGGCTTCATTCTTTTTGAAATCTTCAAGCAATTTTTACAAGCCCAAGGTATCTTCCAAGCATCGACCTACGTTCTCGTGATCTGCGCTCCACTGAATGTGATCCTCAACTTCACTTTAGTCTGGGACAAGAAAATCGGTTTAGGGTTCATCGGAGCACCAACAGCAGTGGCCATCACAAACTGGATTATGGCTACACTACTGCTACTATACATCATCTTCATCAAGGGAAAAGAATGTTGGTGCGGGTTCACACCCAAAGTGTTCACCAACTGGGGAAGAACGCTGTCTTTAGCTGGTCCAGGTGTGTTGATGATCGAAGCCGAATGGCTAGCGTTTGAAATCATCACATTTGCAGCATCAAGATTCGGCACAGACTCACTAGCGGCACAATCCATCGTCTCGACAGCCTGTGTCACCACATACCAGTTCTCATTCGCTATAGCGGTGGCTGCGTCTACAAGAATTGCATGGTTTGTCGGGTCAGCTTCCAAACAAGCCGCTTGGAAATCAGCTCAAGCAGCACTATTGATGTCTATATGCTCGGGATCATTGATGGGCTCACTACTTTACATTTTCAGAGACACAGTGACATCGTGGTTCTCCACTAACCCCGAAGTGATCTCACTCTCAATTAAAGTGCTGACCATTGGTGCCTTTTACCAGATTGGTGATTCCGTGAGTTGTGTCACCGGTGGTGTCTTGAGAGGCCAAGGAAGACAGTACATTGGCGGATGGTTGAATTTGTTCTGCTACTACGTCCTATCTTTACCCATTGCTTTCTTATGTGGTTTCAATCTTAAATTGGAGTTATTCGGGTTGTGGATTGGTGTTTTAATCGGATTGTATTGTCTTTCGTTTAGCGAATTGTGGTTTGTTCTGACTAGTGATTGGGACGCTATTATCAGACAGTCCATTGAAGACGGGTTGAATAATAAACATGCTCATGAGAGTCATCATCCTCAGCCACATGAACGGTCTCCTTTCCTTGATGTTGAAAGTGCAATTGAGGGAGATGATGACGATGAAGGTCATCTGCGCTTGCGTGCTAAGAGCGTTAGCAGTTTTGTAGATTACAATATGTTGAATCCTGGTATTTCCACAAATGGTGAAGGTATTGTTACGGATACGTCACGCTAATCAGTTCTTCACACCAGTCCATATCTACGCACTCATCATCTCACACATTATCGCATTATTATAGCATACTCCACCCTATCGCATCACAGTTCACATTTAATTCATTCTCAAAGAGCTCCTGTAGTTATAGACATCTCCTTTTTCGTTTCCGTTTCTGTTTTTCTGTTCTTTTTGATCAACTAATTGCATATCTTTTAAACTACTAGACTAGAAATTATAATATTCCCATATTTAAAACCTGAATTGATGAAATTAATCCTCGTGCATGTAGAGTTAGTTAAGAGACACTAAAGAGTAAATCTATAATGAAAAGTAGGTATTAGTTTTTATCAAACGAAAGCAACGTATAAAAATGATCTAATTTAACATCATATAAAAAAAAGAAAGTCTGTATAAGTCAAACGATAAAACTATTAAAAAAATGTTTGAAAAGTAACCCTAGATTGAGAACATCATAACTTCAAGTAGCAAAGAAAAACGTAAAAAAGACAAACTAGCACCTCCAATAACCATGGTATATACAGTAAAGTTAACACCTCATAGCAGTTGGCAAGCAAACGCAAGTCCAAGTGGCACGACAGTTAACGACCACCACCAAAAGCAAATGACAAACTCCGTCCAGTACGTCCACGACCACCACGCCCAGGTCCCTTTCCATCATGTTCATCACCATCCTTAACAGAACGTTCTAAAAACTTAGCCAACGAAGCCGACTCTTCAGTAAACTCACCATTACCAACACTTAAATTTCGAAGGGGAATAGTATCTTTACCATTTCCCAAGATTCTTTTCAACTCTTGTTCAGCAAACATTGAACGACTGTTGAAATCACCCGTTGAACTAGTGGCTCCACTAACCGTACCACCTGTACCTATAACCGTACCTGTTCCTAGAGCGGTACAAGTTCCAGTGACTGTTGGCGAGTCAAGTGTATATTTCCCGGCAATGGAATCTTCAGATAATCCAACTGGGCCTAGACCGGAGCCCGAAAGTGAGTGCGAGTGGACACCTAGTTGACATGTACTTATACCAATCCCTATTCCTACTCTGTTGTTGTTCCCATTGAAATGATGGATTATACTACCGGTACCATTGTTATAGTTCTGTTGAAGTTCATTCGAAAGAAATGATGTAAGTGGATTACTGGTTCCTGGATATGTACCTGTACCATGTTCATCTTCAAAGGATAATGTAGATAGTGGACTAGATTCCCCATCATATTGCTGTTCTGGTAGTAATTGTTTCTTAGATTGATTTGTAGTTTCTTTAGGTCCTGACCAACCAAACAATTTCCAGAAGTAATTTGACGCAGTTTGTTTTCTAATTTGCCTTTTCTTCTTCTTAAGCAGTTTCAATTGAAAATCAATTTGGTGGATATCAAGCATACCTGATGGATCATACATTGCGTTTCTTGTTTTCTTCACAGTCATTGCACTACTGTTAGAGAAACCATTTGAACATATGCTAGACTGTCTTTGATTGCAACGGGCATTGATCGGCAAATGTGGTTTCTTATTGAAACAGTGATGAGAATTTAAAGATGTGGTAGGTGAAGAGGACAATAAAAATGCAGTTTCACTGGTCTTTCTTTTCAATTGTTCCAATTGTTTAGGTTTCAGTCTCAATGAACTCTCAACAACTTCATCCATGTTGGAAGATCTTTCGTCATCTGGAGGGGACTGGTGGTCAGGCTCAAATAATTGTTGTTCCATGGAAATTCTATCTTCTGGGCAATAGGCTTGTACTTGATCATCAGCGTATTCATAATTGTCACCTAAATCCATATCCAAGGAACTGTTGTCATTGTCATTCTTTAAGAGTCGATTGGGAGAAGATATTTGGTCAGATTTGTGGCCTGGTTTCAACACTAATCCTTTGAACATCTTGCATGAGATCACAGAAAGATGGTTTCCTTTGTTTTGATCTCTTTTTTCCTTGGCAGTAGGCTCAGTCTCCTCAAAAGTGACTGATTTCTTGGATGATAATTCTGTGGCTACGCTGTTTGGACGCTGGTCTGAAGAAAATGGGGTTTTCATGATTGACTTTAACTTGGGTTGTTGCTGTTCTTGATTTGAATTAAAGGCATTATCATGTCCTTTCAGACCTGGTTCATCCATGTATTTGTTCTCATGCACTGCCTTCTGAGGTAATACTGTATCTGAATCAGGTGATGGTGAGCAATATGAGACAGCACTGAAGGCAAGTAAAGACTGATCAATTTCTTCCAAAGGTTCTTCATACTTACACAGACTCAGTTGTTCATCACGGTTGATCTCTTCTGGAGAACTGGGGGTTTCGGGACTCACTTGTTCAACAAATAGTGGTGTGTTCTGCTTGTTAGTCTGCTGTTTATCTTCATATGATACTGGTTCACTGGACATTGTCAAATCATCATCTGTTTTCAAGCTGGACAAGGAGTCAAGTCTGGAGGCGCTGTAATGTTTTGGAATGATATTGGGAGGCATGCCAGATACGTTTTTAGATCTCTTTCTAAGCTTTATTGGACCTCGTTTTCGTCTTCTAAAAGAGTATTTGTCTGGATCTTTTGAAGGAATTATTTGTGTATGATCATGAACAGTTGAAGTCCGTCTTGTTGATGGAGGTGAAGGTATGGGTTTGTATACTGCAGAAGCCATCTCCTTCATTGTATGGCTACTGTAGGGGCAGCTGGTTTTTTGTTGTCTGGTCCAGTAGGAATGTTATTGCATTTCAATGGCATATTTGAAATGTTTCTGAATAAACACAGATCTTGTACTTACAAGAGGAACAGATATGGCATGACATGGCCCTTTTGTCTTTCTGTTTGACGCGATTAAAACCGAGCTCAAATTGAAGTCCGAGCTACTACTGACACGTGTTTCTGTTTTGCCAGACCTGTTCAGGAATGATAACCAATCATGTTCAGAACTTCAGAGCTCAGATGATGATGATTAGTAATACAACCAGAGAAGTAACACCACCTTGTTGCTAATTCCAATTCAAACTCAAACCCAAAATCAGATTCAATGGTGGTATAAAACATGTTGAGATCCCAGTTTTACTTTGACAATTCACGTTAGATAGTGAACTTTTGAAACTCAGCACAATCACAACCACAACCACAACAAATTTGAAAATTAGACCTCAAATATGACTCCCCCACCACCATTGAAAGACACCAATCTTTTCAAACCAATTAAGGTTGGCTCAGTGACATTACAAAACAGACTTGTATTTGCTCCAACAACTCGTTTCAGAAACACTGAAGACTTTGTGGCTACAAACTTGATGAAGAAGCACTATGAGGATAGAGCGGAAAATAATGGTGGTCTACTGATTGCCGAAGCTACCTACATTACACTTGGAGGTGGTTTATACCCTCATGGACCAGTGATAGAATCAAAGACACAAGCCGACGCGTGGAAACGAATTGCTGATGCAGTTCATTCTAAAGGTTCTGCCATTGCGTTGCAAATTTATCATCTTGGAAGAACTGCAGATGCTGCACTTTTGAAAAAGTACGGTAAGCCTTTCTTAGGACCATCTGCTGAATACTTTAAACAACCGGCTTCATCTGGTGATTCCTTTGTTGAGGATCCTAAGGAGGTGGCCACCAGAGTAGATAATGAATTGAGAGCATTCACTTTAGAAGAAGTGAAACAGATGGTTGAAGATTTCAAGACTGCTGCTATTAACGCTATCAAAGTTGCTGGATTCGATTTTGTTGAACTGCATGCTGCTCATATGTACACAATGGCCCAGTTTCTAGAAGTTGTTTCAAATCACAGAACTGATGAGTATGGTGGATCAATTGAGAACAGAACCAAGTTGACACTAGAAATCGTTGACACCCTGATTGATGCCGTTGGTGCCGATAAAATCGGTATTAGAATCTCACCATATTCCACATTTCAAGGTGGTTCAGGTGCTGATTGTGTGCTAATGCATCCAATTGCTCAGTATTCTTACTTGTACTCCGAGCTAGAGAGAAGAGGTAAAGAAGGTAAGAGATTGGCATATGTTCATAGTGTTGAATCAAGAATGGCCGTTGGAGGGGATGCTATCAATGGTCCTGAACATTCTTCTGAATGGGTCAGACAAATCTGGAAAGGTGTGTTGATTAGAACGGGTGGTTACTTACATTCTCCTGGTTATAAGTTGTTAATTGATGATGTTAATTTGGATGATCGTACTTTGGTTGGTGTTTCTAGATATTACACTTCGAATCCTGATTTAGCTCATAGACTGAAGAATGGATTGGAGTTGACTAAGTATGATAGAACAACTTTCTATACACAGTTGAATTACGGCTATAACAGTTGGGGTAAGTTTGGAGAAAATGCCAAAGGGGAAGATAGTATTGAGGCAAAAGAGCAATTGGTTGCTTTAGCTTAAGCTGAAATTAAAACTTCAGGGGTACATTTAATCTTACATGTGTTTCGACATCTTAATATATGTACTTTTTTCCCATTATGTATTGGTATTCTTAACGTTACTTCTAGTTTTTTATAGGTAGGATTGTTATGCAGGTGGTGACAAGTCACAAATTACAATACGTATATGATGTTCAAACTTCGCGCACGTTAATAAATTTCACTACTAATTCAGGACAGTAAGAAAAAAGAGCAGTGGAACAACGAGTATGGAGAAAGCAGTTCAACATACAAAAAACCACCCCTACTGCAAAAGGATAGAATATAACAGAACAACGAATGTACGAAAAACTACATTCAACAAGAAAACCAATGTTCAGTGGTCATGCATATGGTATACAGCCACCAAAACAATATAAAAAAGAAGCATGGTACCAAGCATCGCACAACTGGCATGTGCAGAACCGTCAATTTTAATGTTTGAGGATTATCAACAGGAAATTCAACGGTTGATGGTGGTCACAGGCAGAAAAACTTTACAGGAATTAACTACTTCCGAACAGCACTGGGTCATGGCGTGTAGGTCTTCAATTTTATTGTTTGAAACCAGCAACAAGCTGCAATTTCCAACTTTTCCTAGGAAGCTGCAGTAGTACAGAAAATGTTACAACTTCCAATGTTTCTGCAATTCAACAATTTATTAAACTGTTATAAGCCGTTCTCCTTCTGATTGACTATAGGCTTCGAATGAATTGAAAACTTTTTCTGTCTGATCATACTGGCTGACACATTGACCGTTGGTAACGATTTGAAGATAACGTTGAACCAAAAATTTACTGAAATGCTATACACTTTTAAAATTATCGACGCACATAAAACAGAGATATTGCTTGGCTGGAAGTGCAACAGTGGTATTGTCAATGGCAGCAACACCTTTCCTACCTTTAACTTCCAGAGAGACAGGACACTGCACCGAAATGCCGGTGTCAGTGTGAGAAAATCAGCAGAGTCATGACAAATAAGAAATCAAATGGGCAGATGTTAAATTTCAATCTCTCTTGCTACCAGAGGTTTACTGAAATGCATTCATATGCTTGCTTTTAACTCTTATATAAAACCACTGAGATAGCACCAAAGAAACATCCAATTCAACGATATCGATTTTCTCCGTTAAGAATGCAATAATCGACGGAAATTCAATCACGCTTAAACCACAGAGAAACAGCATCCCCATCCCCATCATGAACTTCCAGAGAGACAGTTTTCCGTTTTGAAAGATCGTATGAGATCTCTGGCTTCGAGATTTTTGGAACGAATAGAGCGTATAATAGAGCAAAAAGATAATTCTTTCACTAAAATACGGTTGCCAGCGGGCTATTGTGGTTGTTCTTAAAATACAAATCTCTGTTGTCTTTTTCCAGAATGACTAATTTTTTATGCTTCTTTTGAAATACAATGATTTTAGCTCTCTCCCTTGAGAATGATTCAATCAACGGGGATTCAATTGCACTGAAATCGCAGAGAAACAACAGCTGCATCCCTATCATAGACTTCCAGAGAGACAGTTCCCCGTTTTGATAAGTCATATGAAATTGTTGATGTGGTTAGACATAAAAACCTATTGATTGACAAAGTCTAGCTATCTAGCGCTTAAATCAAAGGAGATTGGTATTGGTAAAATTTTCACTTGATACGGTTTAGTTATTAATTGTTGCCAGGTTGACTTGATTGTCTACCGGCGAAGTATACTGGAATTTGTATGCGTGTTCTGTTTCATGTTGCGATGAATTACCGGTTTCGTTGTATTATAAAATAGAATGTCTACTCATGGTCACATCTCCTTCGATTGATTCAATCTTGCAATTATTTAATTTCCAGCTACCTATTCCCTCAATTTTTTATACGTATTATCGAAAGTTTAAATTAATTATTATTCTCAAAGCTTGATGCTGTGGTTTATCATCTAGAAGAAGACTATTGAACACCTAAATCAAAGTAGAAATAGCCAATGATGAAGTTGAAGAGAATGTCACCGGGTGTGAGCATTTCATTCAACTTCTCTTTCTCATCTTTTAAACCTTTATCTCTTCATTCTGTTTTTGATTCACTAATTGAACATCTTGAAGGGCTAACTTGTCTTTTTCGAGTTCTTCTTTCAGTTGGATTTGATTTGCGAATCAGGGGTTGATTTAGAGGTAACTTGTTTGATTACTTCATTTTCCTCATCATCAAAGTCAATTGGTAGATCAAGTTCTCTTTCTTCTGTTGCCTCCTCAGATTCTTCCTCTCTTGGAGACTCGGTTTATTGTGGAGTGGAGAACATTTTTTTAAAGAGACCTAACGGATTGAATGATCCGCCTTTTGCTTTCTTGGAAGTGTTTTTATCATTGTTAACCTTAGAAGCAGTACTGAGATGAGATCCCTTTTTTGGTCCTAGGGTAGTAGTGGTGGCTGTAGTAATGTATGAATTGATACGGACGTCATCGTCACTGTTGGTGTATCTTTGTTGTTGTTGCCCGATTGCAATGCCTTTTTTGAACGTGTTCTATTATTCATTTTGGCAAAATCAATTCAATAAGGCGTATTAATTGGAATTATGATTGTTTGGTTGTTGTTGTTGTTGTTGTTTTGGCCAATCAGTATTACGTGGGGCGCAGTCACTCAGCCATAATGTGGCTGACCGCCTCTTCAAAAGTCTGAAAGTAGAACAGATTCACACCATCAACGAACATTATTGAATTCAACGGAGTTGAACGAAATCAAAAGTAAGTACGCAGGTGTATTAACAAATAAAAGTAAGAAACATATTAAACAAGAATATCTAGAGTGTACCTTATCCATTAAATAAATAGGGTACACAATAATACGTGAATCTCTGCAAGATACGTTAAAACAAATCAAACGAAAAGGTGGACCATATCAATTTATGAGAGTAAACGGTAATCAAAAGCAAAAATCACAATTTTCAAAAGATATCCTCATCCAATCTAGCGGCAGGGTTACTTTCAATGAAATCCAAGTTAACCTTATGACCCAACAACTCCCTAATATTACTGACACCGTATTTGATCATAGTTGGTCTCTCCAACGACAAACCCCAACCCAAAACTCTCATGTTCTTTGGTAATCCCATTGGCTCCAACATTTCAGGTCTGAACATACCAGAGTTACCAATTTCAACCCACTTACCTAAGCCTTGATGCCAAGCGAAAATTTCCATAGATGGTTCAGTGTATGGGTTATAAGTAGGCTTGAATCTACAACCATGAACACCCATCTTCTCGAAGAATTGTTCCATGAAACCAATCAAATCACCCAAAGTGACATCGTAATCAGCGATGACACCTTCAACTTGATGGAACTCTGCCAAATGGGTGGCATCAACAGCTTCGTTTCTGAAAACCTTATCGATGGAGAACAATCTAGTTGGTTTTGGATCAGCGGCCAAGTTTTTCAACATGTAAGCGGACACGGCAGTTGTATGTGTTCTTAAAACAGTTCTTAATGATTCTTCACCTCTCCATGGGTATCTGTAACCGATGGAACCAAAGGCACCACCTTCATGCACGGCCTTGGTGTTTTCCCAGTATTCTTTGTCCTTTGGTGGTTTAGCAACGGCTGGATCTTTTAAGAAGAAAGTATCTTGCAAATCTCTGGCTGGATGTTGTTGGGGCACAAACAAAGTATCGAAATTCCAGAACCCACTCTCAACGTATTGGTTAGTTGGCATTTCCGTGAAACCCATAGAGAAGAAAATTTGTCTGAATTCTTCTCTAACTTTATTCAATGGATGAAGAGCACCAGATGGAGGAAGGACACCTTCAGAGTTGAAATTGTATGGCTTGAAAGAAGCCTTGGCCCATGAGCCAGAAGCGATCATATCACTTGTGATATCAGTTTCCAATTGTTTGATTTCAAGGGCAAATTCTGGACCTTTGGAAATGGCGTAAGTGTGCACTTTAGATTGAACAATCAATTTTCTCTTCTTTAATTCATTCAAATCCTTTTTGTTGGAGAAAGTACCAGTTGTTTGAATTTGTTTCAATTGATCAGCGGTGACATCATGAACTTTGGAGTCATCTTTTGAAACCTTAGGGACCAATTTGTCTCCATCTTTTCCGATCCAGCCGTTTTTGAAAGCACGACCTTGGGCAACTTTACCATTCTTACCCATGATACTATCAACTTCAGAGATCTTTAAACCTTCTAAACTTTCCAAAACTTTGTTCAAAAGTCTGTATTCGTGAGAACCATGGGAAACAATATCTTCAGCTTCTTTTGTCAATGTGTAAACTTCTGATTCTTTAGTTCTGTAAGTGATCATTGATCTGGCAGATAAGGAGTTTAGAGCGGCCAAGACAGTTTGGGAGGATGTGGATGGGAACTCCTTGGAAGAGTCCGGTATGGAGCCCTTTGCACCTAGCGTTTTAAGGATAGACAATTGTAATTCAGACATGGTTGATGAAGATGGGTATGGTGTGGGGTACAGTGTGACACAGTATCATTCAACTGCCCTACTAAGAATCGATGACTGTTTTCCATTTCTTCAACGAGGTGAAAAATGTTTGACAACGCTGGACTTATCGACACGCGAACGGGTTATGGCAGACAGGAATCCAGAATCCAAACAGAGATAGTGGAATGCGAAGACATCAGGATTCACAGCACTCAGCTAACAGTAACACGGACTGAACAGTGAACAGGAGTTCGAATGGTGAAACCGCCACTAACACAGCTGACTTTGAACAAAACAAAACAACAAACAAGACAGTTGCCACAGATAGGTGTTTGATTGCAACAGAGACAACCAAATACACCCATCCTATAATTTCTTCCTATGGAAAACACAACACCAGCAATGAATCTGCAACAGTTCGAACAAGACGAAGAGGCCGTGGTATTCCACTTCCCAATTCCTGAACATATGGCACAGACTCCAAAATTATCAAGAACAAAAATATCCGATGAACAATTAGAACATGAATTTGAGCAAATGGAAAAAGAAAATTTCTTCAAAGGCGAAGATTTAACTGATTTTGAAGATGATAACGTTGGTGATAATTATTGTCGATGGGCAAACTGTTATCTGAAATTTAAAGAATTGGATGATTTAGTTCAACATATAACAAAAGAACATGTCACATCTAAGAAAACCACATTTGGTGCTGAATATATTTGCAAATGGGAGAATTGTGCACGGAAAGGAACGTTACAACATTCTCGATTTGCCTTAATTTCCCACATCAGAACACATACGGGAGAGAAACCATTTTATTGTATAATACCAGAATGTTTGAAATCATTTACAAGATCAGATGCTCTGCTTAAGCACTTGAAGACGGTACATGATATAGAATCAAACAATTTGATAGATGCCTATGATCTAATGAACAGAAGCAGTGCTAAAAAAACTGAATTTTTTGATCGTTTCAGAGACTTTGATATATTGAGAGACACAGAAGTTTATGAATCTGAAAAAACAAAGAAAGACAATTGTGAAATGATTGAAAAATATCACGATTTGACGACTGCTTTTCACAAACACAAAAAAGATAGTGATGAGCCTGCCATTGGAAATGAACAATTTGCTGAATACTATGGGATCAAGAAGATTAAGCTAAATCCAACCATGACGAGCAATATATACACAGATGCACATAACACTTTGGAGAATTATGCACAGAAGACTATAGCATTAGAAAAGGAGGCTAATGGTGGGCTACTTGAATTGAGCAGCGATTTCGTTGATACGTTGCCCTTAGATCGACTTAAGGAATATTTTGATAGGCTAGACAGTTATTATAAAAAGCAGAAACAATTGAATAAGTTGTTGGAGGATCAGCATGACAAACTATCCAAGCTTAAAAAGTATAGTTGGTTGAAGAATCAAATGTTGATTGATGCTTTGCTCGTTGAAAATGAGATTGTTGATAAAGATGATCTTGGAAAAGACTGATGTGGTTGGGTTCTGCTTATGCTTTCTTAAAATATCACTATCATATGCTTTTGTACATTATAATTTAATGTGTTTTCTTTGTATTTTAGATGCTTAAACGATCAAATTTCGACCAACCGCTGATATTCTAATGCACAAAAAAATGTAAATAATATAGTAGTGAATAATATTTTTTGAAAAAATGGAGTGGGAATAAATAAAAAAACAATAGTACACAAAGTAAAAGTTTTAAACGGAAATCAGAGACCAAATCAGTTACACATCATGACGGTTATGGCCATGGTTTGCAAATTGGACAGTTTGTAAAGGCATATACACCTTATTGTACAACATATCTGTAGCATCTCTACCTATCAAACGTCTAGTATCAACAAATGAGTTATCCAAATCGTTGATTGTTGGAGTACCCAAAGATCTCATTGTCAACATCATTTCATCTTTCAAAATCTGAATCAATTTCCTCACACCAGCTTCACCATATCCAGAATTAGCATATAAGAAAGGTCTACCAATACCAACACCAACTCTAACATCATGGCCACCAATGGCAACCGCTTTTAAAACATCACCTGCTCTTCTCACACCACCATCTATGAAAATGGAGAAATCTGGGTTAGGTAATCTACCCAAGGCTTTCAATTGTGGGACAACTTCGGCTAACAACTCAACTGGTGGTGGTGATGTATCAATTTGACGACCACCATGGTTGGATAAAACAACACCTTGACAGCCATTATCGATGGCTTTCACAACATCATCGAGTCTTTGGACACCTTTTATGATCAACGGTAATTTAGTTTGTTCTTTGATCCACTTGACATCTTTCCAATTTAAAGAAGCATCAATGAAAGTAGACAATGCTCTTGAAGAACCTTTATCCATTGAAGCGTCATCAGCCAACTTAACATTTGGAGCTTCGGCTTCCTTTGCTTTTCTGTCTTTTTCTCTGTTACCCAAGGAAGGAGCATCGACAGTCAAGAAAATAGCCTTCATTCCAGCCTTTTCAGCTCTGTTAATCAAATCTTTGGTCACATTTCTGTCTTCATTAACGTACAATTGAAACCATTGAGTAGCACCTTCTGGTTTAGACTCGGAGACTTCTTCAATGGAGCAAGAAGACAATGTGGAAACCATCTGGATGACACCTTCTTTACCAGCACCTCTTGCAATTGAGCATTCACCATCAGGATGACCCAATTTGGCCAACGCGGTGGCGGTGACATAAAATGGAACAGAAGTTGGGGTACCCAATAGAGTAGTTGAAGTATCAATATTTTTCACATCAACTAAGATACGAGGTCTAAAGTAGATACGTTGATAAGCGTAATGATTTTCTCTTAATGATATTTCATCATCAGCACCACTTGAATAATAAGCCCAAGCACCTTTGGATAAAATATTTTTGGCAACATGTTCAAAGTCATGAACGTTAGTGATTAATCCCAATGGAGGCAAATTAGCCACATTTTCTTGTCTTGCGAGTTCAAAATCATCCAATTCAACCTCCAACTCAGGAGCTTCACCATCAATCTCACCAATATATTTGTCAGGTGGTAAATTCATTTCAATTGTACCTTTGGCGTGCAACTTGTTGAAAGTTTCGGATGCATCATGACCAGCATTTCTAATCAATGGGAAACGTCCACCTGGATGATGGGCTATAAAATCAGTGAAATCATAAACTTGACCATTCACCACAATCCAACAATCGTCTGGTTTGTCATGTTTGACAAATTCTTCAACGGACACTTTTCGAGGTGGGTTCTGTGGAGCTTCATTATTGATGGTTGATGAACGAACTAAAGTTGTTCCTGCAGCAATTGCCAATGATGTGACGCCCAAAATTGTGTTTCTGTACTGTTGATATTTGTAATGATATTTTGACTTGGATGATGAGTTGTGGAAATATCTTACCTGTATTTGACCCTGAACTTTCAGTTTTTTTCCGGAAGTTTTGAGCAGAAATTTGCTGGTTGTCAGAGTTGTTGTTTTTGAAAAGCCTGTTCTCAACATCATGATGGATATGAACTCTGGGATAATCTGAGTTCTGGATGTGAATTGGAAACAACATGACACATCGGATTAAAAAGAAGAAAAAGGGAAACCCAGGAGTCTTATATGCTTGGTAGTTCTCTGTGTTTGGTGGTCGATCTGGACTCAAGTGACTCCACTGTCTCAAGATTTTATGAATCCTGGGAATAGCCGCTCGGCTTCCCATCAACTATCTAGCTCCTGACTCCAGACGGACATGTCACTCCAGCCAATCACCGCCCTCGTAGCTGTCACACGTTCATCATAATCACAGTACTACCATGCCTACCACTAATTGAAACTACACTCAAAATTCACAACTTCTGGGTATTTTGATTATCTTGAGAAAAGTTTACCATACTACAGGTAACAAATTTATATATGGTTGGATTATACCCTTGATTTGAAATTTCAACTCCCCACAATTATTTCAAAATTGAAAAACTCTCTCGTGAATCATCCCACACCCCGCATAATCCCACAGCTTTCAGAATCCCGCGTCCCCACGAATTTTGAACCCCACATCAACAAAGATCATTCAAACACACAAATTTGACTTGCTGAATTGCCTGATATATATTCGTTCGAACGGAAGTTACGGCACACTTAGATCACATTACCACAAACTAAACAAATGGTAAAAAGTTTGAATTCAAGATCATAAATCATTGCATGTACAACGTGAAAAACTGTAGGCACGAGTCACATCAAAATAAAAAAATTTAAGAAAATACTGTTCCGATACCGGGAGTCGAACCCGGGTCTGCCCGGTGAAAGCGGACCATGATAGCCGTTACACTATATCGGAAACAATCAATATTGAAACGATTCGGTCGCAGATTGACTATTATAGTTGTTGTTTTTAAATATTTATCATTTTCCTCTTCATAAGAAAAGTAAAATAAAATAATCATGAAGAAGAGGAAATACAGGATTATTTATAATCCTCAAAAC